>JAHDVE020002486.1:0-173597 GCA_022606495.2 Halesus radiatus | reverse complement strand
TTCCACCACCCCTTTTCTTTTTTTTTTATTTCCACTTGTCATGAAAATCTTAAGAAAATTTTAATAATAAACCTATTAAATGGCCCCGGTTAAATATGTTTTAAAATACCGTGGATTATTTGTATGAGTTATCCTGTAGATACCTACTTATTCAACAACTTTTCTTTACTAGTTTTACACCAATGGATGATATCTGCGATCTTTGAAATATTGTAATGCATTGAAATGAAATTAAGCTTACTGTTCCTTAAATAAAGACAAAACTTAAAATAGTTACTTAATATTGCAATACGGAACCTAGAAAATAAATTAAATATGCGTAAAAATAATTAATTTTAAAACTATTCCCCTCTCCGGGAGAAGAATGATTCATTAGATTCGTTAGAAAGCTGACTATTTGAAGTAAATAAAAAAATAAAAAAAACAATGTAGAGCAAAATGACGATGAAGAAGAAGTAAATATTTGCTATAAAAACTGGGTGAAAGCGGTACTAACTTTGGGAACCTCTGGTTTCTACAATATATTTATATCACTCATACGGTTCACGGTCTATTCAGTTATACAGCCCGCGGTCTGTTCAAGGACATGGGCGTCGGGCAGGGTGGATACAGCGGGTGATATTTCCAGCGGACAGGAAGTTATTAGGAAACCCATGTTCGGGGGCTGTGCGCCTACCGGGACACGCCACTGCCGCAAGGTTAAGGGTAGAGCGTCACATTCAATATGCATACAGTGTAGTGGAAGATACTCTCAGTATAACCCTGGTTCAATACTACATTTGATGTGCTTATTGACAGCGGGTGATATTTCCAGCGAACAGGAAGTCTTTAGGAAACCCATGTTCGGGGTATAGGTACCTGGCTAGACACGCCATTGCTGCAAGGTTGGTGGTAGATCGCCACACACAAACTAAGAATACAGTGGACTGGAATATACCGTGGATAAATATTGCTTTTAAAGTGTTTAGCCACTAGATATGAAAACAGCGGGAGATATTTTCAGACAGGAAATTATTATAAAATCTATGTTCACGGGCTGTGCACCTATCTACCGGGACACGCCACTTCTGCAATGTTACGGATAAAATGTCACACACGTAATAATGCTTACAATATATAGGAAGATGCTCTCATTACTATCCTGGTTAAATTCTGCTTTTGATGTATTTGGCGACCTTTTTTTACAGCTACTCCACACAGGAGACCCCGGGGGAAATAATTTCCTTCAAAGCCTGTTTCATATTTGGAAATGCTGTTTGAAGGGTCTTTAAGAGGATAGCAAGTAGTGAACATAGGTCTTGAAGAGACCCATGTTCACTCAACGGAATGTTGGCGATATGCATTATTGTAGGTTACTTTTATCTTTTGGCACTGGGATGCAGTATGATGAAAATAAAATAATAATTATTTTTTTATAAACAATAATTATTAGCCTGAAACACTCATACAAATTGAAAAAAACCTTTCCGAGCAAAGATAAATGTCGCCGACAGGACTCGAACCTGCACCCTTCTGATGTCCGGTCAGATGCTCTACCGTTGAGCTACGTCGGCTTATCGCAAACCCGCCAAGTTAATCAATATATACTAGTGTTCCATTTTAATAATTACTGTTTTTATTATATTTTCACCCGTAAACAACCAACTTTATTAGTATGAGAGAGGCTTGTAACGGCTAAATCCCTCAAATAGATGGCGTCGAGACAAATTATTCTACATTTTATTGGTGAAAATTGCTTTGACTTGTCAAAGTAATTTTATTTATTTTAATTTATTTCAATTTTAACATTTATCTTTGCTCGGAAAGGTTTTTTTCAATTTGGATGAGTGTTTCAGGCTAATAATTATTGTTTATAAAAAAATAATTGTTACCCTTTGCGCTATGCACAAAAATCTTGTCTTAAGTTTTTAAGAACTTTAGTTTATCAATTAATAAAATAATAATTCTTTGGAAATTAAATAATAATCTTTTTAAATACGTCGGGATCCCATCCAGGTGTGGTGGGTTCAATTCCTCGGCTACCAATATTTTCTGTTATTGCGCAAGCAACATTATTATTATTCACAACCCTGGAATGTTTTTTTTATATGTATTTATGCGACAAGATCTGTACTTGTATTACCCGGCACCGATTTATTTTTCTATTTCCAATTATCGATGTTGTCCGTAACACACAATTTACATGGATATTTAAATAATTACGTTCTTTATGATAGCTGTACAGTCATTTCAGTAAGTTTGTCAAACACTAAAAAAATGACATGGCTACACCGAGTACCTAAACTGTTTTATAAAAAAAAAAACTTACTCTTACGGAAACATCATTTACGAGAGTTGACGATTTGTGAAAGAAAACAAATCAGTAAATCACATTTAAGTTACCAAATATCCTTGCCTTTTATTTGATTTGCATAATATGGTACACGTGCATTACTTTAAAGTTTATATTGAGTGAAACCCATGTGACTAAAAATATTCAAAGTAGTGAAATTAAATTTGAACATTATTATACCATCCGTTGCGACTCGCATAGCAGACATACAGGAGGAGTGATGATTCTATATGAATTTTAGCCATTACCATTAAATCGGGAGTAAATAAAGGTGTACGAGTATATACTGCTATTTACAGATCGCCAAACACAAGTATGTGTGACTAACTTAAACTTAAAATATTTTCAAAGATGGCGCACGGAAAATTTACAAGATTTTTATCTTCGATTAAGTACGATTATTTGTAGATAATTCATTCATACACATAATTGGAGATAATTATGAGTTAATCAATATTTTGAATAATGAACTAGAAAATGTATCAAGATGGCTTAAAATAAATAAAAACTAAAATTGAATACAAAAAGACAAAATACATAATAATTATACACAAGAAGACATGCAGCGAAAGTAAAATAAAAATTCACGTAGAAATTATTTAAAATGCCAATGGTATGAAATACTTAGAAGTTATATAAGACACAAAACATAACTTTAATAAATATGCTGAATGTATCAAAAAGAAAATTGGGAAGAAAAAAAAAATTCTTTCGAAGAATACGTCCCAAAATGTCCCGAAAGCGACACTTAAAATTTAATAAATTTTCAAGTCTCTAAACAATACGTTATGTTAAAATATGTAAATACGGTCACACCCTCTGTCTTTACTTTATGGTCACACCGTACCTCCGTAGAAATAACTGAACTTTAGCACCATCGGCTATTAATTGTTTTTGTGTTTAATTCGTGGAATTCATGGTTATTTTTTAAATTTAATGTTAATAAAATTTGGTGATGGTCTTTAATATATTTTAACATTTAAATGATTTTGTGTACAGAAAGAAAATACAGGCTATAAGTTAAAAAACATTATACATAGTTTGTATATAAGTGTAACATATTTATGATGTACATATATGTATGTATACTAATGTATAAGTGCATGCTACAGAGAAGACATAAAGGGAAAGGTTTTTAATTTGAGGATGATACTTTTTTTATAGTAAAACCTGATCTACATGATACATAATATACAAGTGCACAATATAATATAATATGAGTGCATGAGATTGTGAAAAAAAAATGTTTATATATTTCGGATGATGTAAAAATATATGAAATACATGATAAATAGAAATAAAAAAATATATTAATAAATAATAGTGTTATTATTCTGCAAGCATTTTAGTTTTTTTTAATTTTTGTGACAGCTGTTTGGGCGTTCAAGGCCATTTTCAAACTGAGGTTAGGCCACATTGCGACGCTTACTTATATGATTTTATTTACTCCGCCCAATTTTATTTTGGACGGTGTTTAAAATGATTTATTACCGGTAAAACCGATTTAGATAGAAATGGACTGACATGGTTTTCCAGACAAAGCGAAAAGACTTCCAAGATCACCAGCCTTTTGACGTGTTTCTTCTTCACGGCGTACTAATTGAACTTATTTTGGTATGCAATATTGCATAATATCTTCAAAGCATAAAAATGTTTAATTCCATCATCGAACTACGCCGTACAATTCCTTAAATATTTCAAGTAGCACGCAATCCCCTGAAAACTCCAAGTATCGATAACGGATTTTACAGAACTTAACACTGCAGCGAAACCTGCATAATACAAAAATGCATCATATTACCAACGTAAGAGCTGTATTGTTTACAGATTGCTTTTCACTACAATGCACAAGTTGTGTACATGGATATAATAGCTATCTACTCCGCAAGTGCACTTATGGATAATGCACTTACTACTGCAGTACTTCCGGAAGCAACTTTCCGTAATAAAACCCATCACGATATTAAACACTGTACTCCCGTGTTATTTAAATTTGCAGTGTTGAATAATGTTTTCAAACGATTTTCATTCGAATATTTAAGACGCTGAAAATTGCTGAAAACTGGAAATATAAATCTAGTAAAGCTCTTTTTAACAATTTTCTTCATATGGCTTCTGGAGATTGAACATCTTCCTAGGAATTATTATTATTTTGAATGCTAAGAGGCCTTTATAAATATGTGTCACTGCAACTTCATCGGGTTAATAGTGTTTGGACAAATATGTAATGTATTCATCCAGACGTCGCGGGTATAATCCTTTGCTAGCTTAGTATTTTATTCCCTTTCTAAACCATCAGATCGAACATGATCGTCTAGTGGCAAGACTTATAACCGTTAGTACAAACCTAACAGACTCTTTAATAGTTTTCACGTATGAACAAAAAAGCAGTAGTCATTTTTAGGTTACCCAATACCCAATTTTTGATTTCTATAATTTATTAAGAACATATTTCACAGAATATCTAGTAAAATGTAGTAAACCAATTCATTCCAACTCACGCCGCTAGAGGCGCTAGTGTAACGATACAACTCCGAACAGTTGTTCTACAATATACTTAATACGATATTGAAAAAATTAAACTATTCAGCAGATTATGTTTTTAAGAAAAAATTGCTTCTCAATGCATTGATTTACTGTATTCATTTCCATTTGGCATTCACCTTCAGCACCTTCTTCACTCACCACACGAGTCACAATGTTATAATCAAATCACTTTACTTATTCTTTGTTCCTCAGAATTCAGAAAATTGAATCGCGTTAGGTATTGTATTCTCAGGAATTGAATGACTTACGCAAAATTGCTGGCGGAATATTTTTCATGAGTAACCTCGGTTCGGTGAACTAAAGCGATGTTATGGTAGCAATATGGGTGGAACACCAGACGATTAGTACTCGACACTAGACGACATTGAACCCGATGGCTCGGAGGGACAATAGGCTATATTCGAAAAACCTAGACGTTGTCGGAAGGACAGATTTTTGTAAATACGCCTCAAAGGTATCTGAATATTAAATATTAAACAAACTAGCGTAATGATTTTTTTTTGTTCTTTCAGGAAATACTGAGCTCCCAACGTAATATCCACGTCGAAATGAGATCTATTTAATCGTCATAAACTTGGACGGGACGCAGAATTTTCCGTATTTTTTGTTTGTTCATTGTAATGAAAAACTCTTTTGGTATCTCGAGCTACACCGGAAGAATCAATTTTGTAAAATTGTGGAAAATACATCATTTCAAAGTTATAGGGATTTTACAGTAAACATTTAAGTTTAGTTTTCTATGTTTTCGTAGAAAGCAATTACTTTGTGGTTTGACATATTTATTTAATAAAACAAACACCTTGTTTTAAATCACCGTCTTATTTTTAAATCAACATCATGCAGTTTCGCTTATCTCAAGCTTTATCGGGGTAAAATTAGGGTTTTTAGTTTTAAATTTTTAATTTTACTCATATAAAGCTTGAGGCAAGCGAAACCGGTTGGTGCTGATTTTAAAATAAATTTTGTGTTTTAAAACAAAGTATTTGTTTTATTTAATAAATTTAAGTTTAGATTTTAAAATTAAATAATATGATATTAGAAATTGGGTTTGAATTTACAGGGACGAAATAAATCGTGGCTTCGGAAATAAATGCACGGATCGAAAGACCTTCAAATATCGTAATATTTTTTAAGATTTTTACTTGCATTTCATTCCGACTTTCAGTATTGCATGTTTATTTTCAGTTTGTTTGAACATTGTTTATTATTTCAGCAAATTTATGCAATTTCAATGACTTCTCACAATGCAATTATGTAAATTTTGATCACGGAAAATGTTTCATTGAATCAAATAACAACAGCAAAAATTGCATTTATGCAGCTTTATGTTATGGATTTGGCATAGCTCATAACTTTTTATAGTTTTTTTGCAATACCTTCAATTCTAAATCCCTTCTAATAGGAATGGGTTCTCGAGTTGCTGAAGCGCCTAATCCTGGACCCAGGGGGTATATAGTAATCAAATATAGAGAAAAAGGCTGACTCTCCTCTAATATATCCATTATAGTGTAACCTTACTTGTATGCATTAATAGTATCGAACATAGTAATGTAAATAGGAAACACATATGAAATACCAGGGTAAAATGCAACTGGGAATTTTGTCGCAGACATCCATGGCGAACTCTAAGAATGTGTGCCTATTATAATAATAATAAAATATTTTTAAGTCCCATTAAAATGTACATGGTTACCCTTATTTGATGTAACTACGGGACAAAAACTGTTATAAAATTCATTTTAGCAAACAAGACGGAAATCACAGGGAAAAAAACAAAACCAGAAATAATCATCTGTTCAAATAAAAACTGGCACGAATGACTTTATATATGTCTAATGAAAATAAAACAATAACTTTGTTTATAACCACGAGAATTTTATTTAATTTTATTACGACCGACCGGTTTCGCTTAACATAAGCATCTTCAGGGTACAAAAATTAAACTGATCAAAAATACATAGTGTGTGTTTATATATACAAAATAGAATAAGACAGAACACAACATAGAATAAAGAAAAAATGAGATAGCATGAAATAGAAATAACCGAGCGAAAGAGACAGAAGTGCACATAATGGAATACCAAGGAATAACTGAACAGGTGATTATGGGATGGGAAATTTTACGAAATTATAGGGAATATACCTAATATTGGGCTATTGGACACATTTAGTTGATTATTAAGAATTTTATTTTTGGTTTTAACAGCTTTCTTTATTTCTAGTGATTCTAAATTATTCAATCTGTTTCCATGACCATTTTTATGAAGAATATTAGCACCGGTGCTTTGATTGAAGGTACCTTCATTATTCTATTTTGTATATATAAACACACACTATGTATTTTTGATCAGTTTAATTTTTGTACCCTGAAGATGCTTATGTTAAGCGAAACCGGTCGGTCGTAATAAAATTAAATAAAATTCTCGTGGTTATAAACAAAGTTATTGTTTTATTTTCATTAAATATGTCTAACCACAAAGTGACTGCTTTCTTACAAAAAAAAAAAAAAAATTATATATGTCTTTTAAAACCCATAGATTCAGTAAACTAACACAATGTAATCCGTTTTACAGAGGGTAATAAACTAACCCGAAAGGAGTTTTAAAAAACATAATAGTAAACAGTACCGTCAGCAATAAAACAAATTTCAAGTCAAAAATTAAAACAATATTAGAAAGCAGGGGAACTCACTCCTGACATAGATCCTATATACACTATAGATTTAGTTTTTTTTTAAATATAAAGTAAATCAAATATAATAATGTTTTTATTAAGAAGAACGGCTGCGTGGTCTGTTTCGTACAAAACTTAATTTTGGATTTGAGGCCAAAATACTCAACTAAATCTAATAATCTTATATTTTTTTAAATACTCCATCTGCTATGAAAATATAATGTAATATAAAATAATAATAAAAAAATAAAATTAAAAATAAGCATTATTGTGAACTTTAAATTAAATTAAAAACGACCAATTTACGTTGGAACACAAATTTGCCATACATAATTTAAAATATCGACTGGAAAAACGTTTTTTATTTAAATGTGTTGTATTTATATATTTTTTTACGTAATCATATTTATATTGCAAATATGATAATTTTTTAAACAATAGAATAAACTCGCAAATAATTTTTATTCATGGCATATATTTCATAATTTAAAACAAATATAAATAAAATACTTCTCATCATTACTAGATATGTACTAAACCTTTAATTAAAAAAATATATATTATTCAGTTTGAATGGGCATTTTGGCCTCAAATCCAAAATTAAGTTATGTGTGAAACAGACAGCGCAGCCGTTCCTCTTAAGATTCGCCATTATTTTATTATTTCTTATTATTGTGACGGTTTCGGCGTTCAAAGTTGTGGTTAGGCCACATTGAGACTACTTGCTTATAAAATACTTGAAAATCTTAATAATAAATATATTAAATTTTATATTAGATATTTATATATTAAACAGTGGTGGAAACAAAATACTTCATATTAATTGTATTATAAAATTTGATTTACTTTACATGATTTTTTTTTTACTTAAGTTGTATTATCATTATTAATTGTATTGTATTAATTATAAAATTGATATTTATAAAACTCTCTTTAGAACAGTGCTAAGCTACGGCTTATTGTACTGAGTCGTCAAGAAAAATAGTGAAAGTGTATTGAATATTTTTGTGAAAAAAGAGATAGAGTTTTCGTTGGGCGGTGAGTCAAAAGTAATTAGGTATACTCTGCTCTTGACTATCGTATTCGTGTTTTCACCAATGACTAATATGGAAATCATATCTATAGGTCATCCCTTCCCCTCGTCTTCATCAACAATTATTTTCTCTTACAGGAATATTCTTTACAGTTTGTTCCTGTACCGACATAGATGTACCAACTGTTCCAACTGTAAATAGCTGTTTTGTTCACTACCCACATTATTCTCTCATCTTTGGCAACACTAGCGGCTAGCCTCACGGCTGCTAGCTGACAGTTTTTGGCAATTCGACATTCTCTGTGCTACGCGTAACGTAGTGCTCTCCCCGCTATTATATAATCTTATTTTTCCCTAATTATGTTTAAATGTATTAAGGGCCATCACTCAAAATGGTCCAAAATGTCACTTTGAAGGTTGCTAACTCAATCAATACCACAATTGATTAAATATCACAATTAAATAAATAAAATAAAAATATTAATATAAAACATTATTGATCAATCATGAGAGGTAAAAAAATGACACAAACCGGAATCTTTTAATAACAAGGCAAACGCTATAGCGTTTGAGAAATTCAACATTTATATTAACCGAAAATTTTCGAAATGGGGATGGTATTTGACCTTGCCCAATGCGATCGAAAATTTGCGAAATCAGACGGGAACTTGACTGTGCAAAATGCAACCACAAGTTTGCAAAAAGAGACGGATATTTGACCGTGCACAATAAAATCAAAAGTTTGCGGAAAGAGATGGATACTTGACCGTACAAAATGCAATCAAAATTTTTCGAATAGAGACGGATACTTGACCGAGCATAATGCAATCATACGTTTCCGAAAAGAGACAGTTACTTGACCGTGTAAAATGCAATCGAAAGTTTGCAAAAGAGGCGGATGGTTGACCGTGCAAATTGCAAACGAAAGATTACGAAAAGAGACGGGTACATGACCGTACAAAATACAATCGAACGTTTGCGAAAAGAGACGGATGCTTGCCCGTGCAAAATGCAATCAAAAGTTTGCAAATAGAGACAGATACTCGACCGTGCAAAATGCAATCTCAAGTTTGCGAAAAGGGATGGATACTTGACCGTACAAAATGCAATCGAAAGTTTGCGAAAAAAAACGGTTACTTAACCTTACAAAATTCAATCGAAAGTTTGTGTAAATTCTTCATGGGTAGTTAGGAAAATGTATAAGATTTCAAAATATGATATTTCCCCAAACTGTAATCTTTAAATTCTATAAAATATATTCCAAAATGTCTGAAAATAAGTGCAGTTTGAAAACCGGTGAAAGCAATTATGAACGTTTATATCAAATTGCAGTACGTATTTTATTCAAAAATTAAAAAAAAACGTTCATCGTATTTTGAAACCATATGCAATTTCCTAATTACCTGTTTAGAATTTATAGATAAATCATCTGTAATATTTCTTGAATTAGCAACATGCCAGTGTGAATTTTTTTGTTTTGTTTTATTTTAGCTATTTGTGCATTTATGTTTACAAAATAACTAATCATAACTTACATACTATTGGATACTATTACATACAACTAATTATTATAACTTATTTACTATCGGATACTATTACATATAACTAATGATTACTTATATACTATTGGATACTATTACAAACAACTAATTATTATAACTTATTTACTATTGAATACTATTACATATAACTAATGATAACTTATATACTATTGGATACTATTACATACAACTAATTATTATAACTCATTTATTATTAAATACTATTACATATAACTAATGATAACTTATATACTATTGGATACTATTACATACAACTAATTATTATAACTTATTTACTATTGAATACTATTACATATCGTCGCTGCATTTATAATATAGCTTATGTGCCGTTTCGTACATTCTGAGATGATCGAGAAAAACTGCTTTAAAAAATAATTGCAGACTAGATTTGGTAAAAATATTTTTTACAATTTTTAGGCAAGCTTTCCAGCTTAACAAATCTATTCTTTTTATCAAATCTAGTGTTTGCAATTATTTTTTAAAGCAGTTATACTCGATCATCTCAGAATGTACGAAACGGCACATAAGCTATATTATATATGTAGCGACGATATAACTAATGATAACTAATTGGATACTATTAAATACAACTAATTATTATAACTTATTTACTATCGTATCCTATTACATATAACTAATGATAGCTTATATATCTACTATTAGACACTATTACATACTATTGGATTTTATCTTGCTTAACTTAATGTGGTTTTTAAAATCTATTTTAAATTTACTAATTGGTGTAATATTGATTTGGGACAGCGCATTTTAACATTCTAAAATAAACTGTTTTGCGTATTTGGCTTTGTTCTTTTTCTGTAGTCTAATTTCCTTTCATGTCCTTTTATTATGTCTGCGAATGTTCATGTTTTAAATAATATTGGGTGCTGACCGTTAAATGGTTTAGTTATTTGATGCATAAATTAATTTCTCATTCCATAATTCTGATTCATAAGGTACCTCTTTTCTTTATATTATCTTAACTAATACTATAGTGTTTGTTATTTCTCTTAGGTGCTGGCTCGACTGTGCCGCCCCGCTGTGGGGCCCGGGGCGGGGGCGGGAGCTGGCGCGGGCTCCGACAGTGGGGGGCGGCGACCCGACCTGGCTTGGGTCATGGCGGGCAGGGGGGACGCGGAGCCCCCAACAGAACACAAGTAACTATTAATTCATTCAACAATATACGAGTATAAACATGTTTTTTTACCTATAGCGGTGTGTTAATGCATTACAGATAAGTCAAAATATGCATTTTGAGATATTTACTAATTATGTAATTCGTTTTTTTCTCAGCAACAGTAAACTTCAAGTTTGCAGATGGTGATTGTTCGACCTCTTTTGCTTCTCTTTATTTTTCCTCCTCCTACGGTGTGGTTCAGTCGAACAACGTCATGCTCATAGCGCCTACCTAAAATTTTTATGCAATCTGTAGCTTATAGTTTCGCACTTAATTGTAAATATTTATTATTTTGGAAATACATAATGTCATTACTATGGCAACACCTAGCTATTCATTTCGTCTTTGAAATGTGTTCTTCACGTTCAAGTGTTTTCAAATATTTGCATTTGACAGTTCGTTTTAAAGAAACAAGGCAAAACATAATAATAATTTTTTTTAAATTTTATAATTTTGATCTTGTTTTAATTCATCTAATATCTAACACATGGTTTTTTCGATACACAAAGTATTAGAAATACGAAAAAATCACTTTCACGTGTATTATTTATCTTCCTTGCAAAGCGTTAAATAATAAAAAAAAAGTTTTACATAAAATTATCTTCGAATATCATGTAGAATCATTTCGGAAAGTACCACTAGTGTTTTTTTTTTTTTTAACTTACTTTGATTTCATTATCTTTGTGTTTTTGTCAGGTTTTAGTGATGTTTACATTGATATCCCAGCATTCCACAAACATGGGAATATCATATGACCTATCTTAGAGATTTCATAGCTGGAGATAAGATAGGGAGAAGTTCTAACTGTCGTGTTGTATTCCCTCACGGGTTGCAGGTACTCCCAGGAGCGCCACCAGCCACCCCCTTCCGTGGAGAGCCCCTTCAGGCCTGCGCCCCCATACGGGGACAACTCGAGGCCCCCACCCACCGCGGACCCGAGGCTGCTCCGACAAGGCAACTACGATTGGGTGAGTGACCACTTTACTAACGTATTCATGTACACATATGTATTTATATCAATGTAGTCATTACCATTTTCTCTAAAATACTCGCCAAGTACGAATGCAGGGGTTTTTTTTTCGTCACAAGTTTTTTTTATTTTTTATTTTATCATTATTATAATGTAATCAACGAATACATGACATTTTTTACTTCTCCATTTAACTTAATAGCCACGATTTTTTTAAAAGCAATTTTTTTTATTGAAATAAATTCCTTACGTTAGTTTTTTTTAAGTGGTGAAAACGTCTATCTTGAAGTGTTAAGTGGCGCCAGGGGATTTATAATCAAATGACGTCACGTAGTTACGAATCTCGTTCAAGACGACGTCCCGGGCGGTATCTATGACGTCAGAGCCGAACTGGAGAGTTTAGATTTGTTGGTGTTTAGTTTTTTTATGCTTTTCTTAGACAATCTTCTGATAGCATCCATCATTGGACAATCAATTTTTACGCTTATAATGATGGAATAGGAGGAATTAAAAAAAAAATTGTCAGGTTATTCGTATCTTGGGAAGGATGTCAACTCACCACGGGGCTATTACGTTAGAAGTTTGTACATTTTAAATTATATTTATTGTACAAAATAAAGTTAAATGATATCGGACGCCAACACTAGTACCTACCTACAACTAAAGGGTAATATAACATTATAGTTTAATAACAGATGATGTTTAAACTATGTATGATATATATATATATATATGGGGCTATAAAGGTGGGGTGTTAAGTTTAAAGCAACGTACTATTTACGTTTGTGAACAACAATAGTTAATTCAAATCTATATTTCATAACAACGATGGTATCATGTTTTTTTTGTAGATTTGCTTAACCTAACAACTATGATGATAACAACGATTACACTATTCCAATTTAGATACCAATAATTATTTTTTTATATAATAATAACTAATATAGCCCCGATGAAGGAAGGGTACTTCTATAACAGGTCGATCATTATATTAAATTGATGTGGTTTAAAACAAATGTTTGTGTTTATATTATAATTATATTTATGTTTTATTGTATTCTGTAAAACATGTCAAAGTGTTGGTAAAAAATATTATTTTATAACCGGTGTCAATAAATAAGTCAATAATACTCCCCAAGATAAATTGGTGTGAGAGTTAGCTGGAGAAATGTTACATTTTGTTAAGTAATTTATTCGTATAAAAAGTTTTTAGGATTGTATGTTATTTTGTCACGACTTGTGTGTCTATAATAAATGTGTGTTTGTTACATATTACAAAATACTTCTCTTATTTGTCCGAAGGTGTGTATGATTTATCAGGTTTTCGTGCACATGGAACATTTCCTCCCCTTAGAGTTAAAACTCATTAAGTGTCATACTATAATGTATGACACATAGTGACTTTTACATCTATCGGGACGATTTGTCAGAGTACACTAGCTCAAGGTGTGGAGGAGTTTTCTGGCTGGCTGGAAAAGGTGAAGCGTTGCATGACGAACGCCATTAACAGAATATGTATACTCGTATGTTACCCCGACAAAAACGGAGCATCAATAAATAATACTTGAGGTTGTTGTAGAAAACATTCATGAAAAAAAATCTAGATTTCTGGATACCCGCGACGACAAGACAGGCAGTGTAGTTTAATTTTATAACTTCTTAGAATAACGTATTAACCCTTACCACTCATTTGTCGGGTGCCAGCCGACATCACTAATTGTACGTTACTAAGGCGCGTGAATATTCGATAAAAAAACATTTAAATTCACGTTTTAATAAGATTTTGACTGTTTTCCGTTTTTTTTTTTACTATAAAATAACCTTTTTCTAACTGCCTATCAATAAATTAATATTTTGACATTATTTAAATTAGAGATGGCTGACAACAAATATTAAAAAATAATGGAGTGGTAAGGGTTAAATTATTTTTCGTATTTTATATACAGATCATTTGAAAGTACTATATATGTACAATATAATATTCACGAAACATAGAATAATATCTTTTCTAATTCGTTTCATGTGTTCAACGTAAAGTGTAAGCGTTAAATTACGATTGATTTAAAATATGTGACACATTGTACTATAAACACCATTGCTTCACTTGAGTAGTGAAAACGTTTTAATTAGGTTTTTTTCTCTTATATTTGTGCTTGGTAAAATTGGGGTTGTGGCCTTCTATTTTTCTGTCAGATTTTACGAAAATATTAAACACATATCTAACGTTTTTTTTTTAAAGTGCTTGGTGGACAGAAAGACTTTTAATAGAAATTTCTGCCTTCTAATTAATATTCTAAGTTGCGTGCTAGTATCGTAAACTTATTGTTGAAGCGAAAATAAAACTTCTTGTAGTGATGTTTTTTTCTGATTATTTTTGTGAAATGTTCGTGTGAAACTCATAAATTTCCAATATTTTCCCAACCTAGATAAAATGAAAAAGTCCTCTTTATATTTTTCCCCTTTCCGTTCATACTTTACTGGAGTAATTCATTTTGACATTCACATATAGGTGAGTGTGCAAGAGATTTTTATAATAGAAGGTTTATAATGACCGGTCAGTGGCTGATTTGGCATCGCGTTTGGGTCTCTCCTTTCAACCTCTTTCTACCTCTTAAAAAAAAGGAACCTCTTAAGAAACGAGGTAGAAAGGAAGTAAGAAAGAATACAATATTGTATAAAATGAACAATTACAAAAGGGTGAAAGGAAATACGACTATAATTATAATGTGAACGATAAAGTTTTTTACCTACTTGGGGTCTGCTGACAATACTAAACTGGTTCAGTTAGTAGTTCCTAATTAGGTTTTTGTTAAGGGTTGTGTCCAAATATCACATGACTATATATTCAGATTATGAAGTACAAGCAAATACATTAAAATAAAATAAAATACATTAATACCTGGTAGTTGATTGATTTGTTTTGTGTGCCCTTAAAAAAATCCGTCTGTCTCTTAAATTATTTGATCATAGTACTGTAATTAAGAAAACACAGTATATATTTTAATGTGGTTTGGTTCAAGACCGGTTTATAGTATTAGAATTATGTAGGATTATTTTTAATCCTATTACAAAATTAGCTAATTTCAATGTAAATGTCACGGCGGTTCTGACCATGTTCTCTATCGAGGCCAAGCCGTGATCCCTGCGGCACTCCCCTAATCCCATTTCGTTCGGCCTGTCGTGTTGCGATAAAACATTTCACGTTTAAGTAATAATATTATACCGGGCCGAAAGATGTGGGTTAAATAATATGTTTAATATTCCAGTTTTATATATAGTCGCACGATTAACATTAAAAGTACTCAACGTCGGAGTACGTTCTCGTTATATCACGGGGTATGGTAATTATTTCGGATTTTTAGAGCGATAAGAGCACAACAACTGAAAACGTCAAAACATGCAAGACACGATATTTAAAATATTCTCTAAATTTAGTTACAGCATAATTATTTTTTCCATTGATCCACAGTATACCCACGCGTTATATCGTCATGACTTGATTGAGGTCTTAATACACTGAATATGTATACTTTTAATATGTTTCACATCCTGTGGCTTTCCAAAGGTTTCCGGAAACTCTTTGTTCAGTGTCTTTGTAAACAATGTTTCTCTTTCCAGCGACATTGAGTAGATAATGTAAAGTTAAATTCCCTGTTCGTTGGCAAACTAAGATTGAATTGAATGGACACCAACTCACAGCTTCACAAGGCAGCAGAGGGTGGGGAGGGGTGAATGGCCAACGAAATTCCGAAGGAATAGAAACAAGGGTTAGGGGGGGGGGGGGGTTATATACATGTTTAACAACATTGATAACTGCGTTGTAGAAAATGGTTTTTGTAACTACAGTGTGTAGGTATAGGATTAATGTTTTGTTATATATTACCTGTTGTTACAAATAAACGTTTAAATTAACACCTTTTTAATATGGGTAATTTCGTGCTGGGATCTTCCCACACCTCAATGTCAGGATGTGTTCTATATTTGATTTCACCAGGTGTTAAATACACGAAGAAAAATCACTGAAGGTTGACCTGAGCCATTAAGCCCGCAGATATTATCGGGTGATGGATGTCGTTTGACCTGAAAACCAAGAAATCAAACTTAATCCATTTTACCATTCACCGAATTCACCAAGCCACAGGGGTGTAGGCCTACCAATGAGCCACTAGCTTGAGTTTTTTTTCTGTTCTGGAAGGATTTACAGGGTGTTATTTAAGAAAAAAAATGATTGAGCTTAAAAACCGAAGCAATTTTTGGAAAATGTGTTATTTTCATATCTGCGAAATTAAAGCACTTTAAATTGTATGTACACTATAAATCTTTAAAATAGCTCACGTGGTCTAAAGCTCCCAGCAAACTGTTAAAAGACGTAACTAAAATCTAGTTATATAATATACTAGTCATTAACCGACTATAAAGAGATCGTGCAAGATCGTAGAAATTTATCAAATAATCAAAGATTAGTATGCAATTTCGTTAAAACGACACTGTCTACACAAGCTACAAATCCCACAGTCACATTTCGAAAACCGATCCAGTTTTGTAATATTAAAAAACTACACAGTGTTTTTTTTTTAAAGAGAATAATAAATCAGATATTTTTCATACAGTGATCAAGCTAAAACACGGATTTTAAATTAATTACAAAAATAAAATCATTTTGTTTGTATCATTTCCTCGGTCTCGATAGAATGATATATTCACAAGATTTTTTCTTAGCCAAATTAAAATGCACGCAAGTTTCTCATTCTATTGTAGGTCACACACGTTTGTTCAAAACCCACTTATTTTCATGAAAATAAATAATAAATTGCGTAACCCCAATTTACCCAACAGCTGATTGTGGTCGAGCAATTCACGTCTAAGTTTTCAATAAAATTAATTATTATTTTTGATTGCATGGGAATATGTTTCTCTGTTGGGCAAGGAGGGGGAGCGCGATTTATTTTACCTGAGGCGAATTGATTAGAGATGTTTATCAAAAAGAGAACGATATTACAATATATTTACGATTTGATCATAGTAACAGGGAAAATATAGCAATTTGTCATTCATGGCTACATAATATATGTAGGTGGATACTTATATTCATTCTGAACTCATACTAACTAACTAACTAACCATCACGTCGTTTCCCCGCAGGGGTAGGCAGAGAGGACGGACCGCCAAACAACTCGATCTTGGCATTCACTTTTTGCTTCATTCACATTCATACAATGCATCATACATTCTCTTCTGTTATTCCGACTTCTGACATGGCCTGACTCAAGTATTTGATTCACTTGATCGTGCCATGTCTTCCTCGGACATATATTCTCCTTACACTCCTCTCTCCGTTCATTCGGTCTACATGCCCAAACCATCTAAACGTCCCTTTCTTAATCCTGCTCACTATGCTTACATCAGCCTTGCATTCTTTACGAATCGCAACATTTTTCACACGATCATACATGGTTTTACCTCACATTTGTCTCAGAGATCTCATTTCTACAGCATTAGTCTACTTTCATCCTTCCTCTGCCAGTTCCATGCCTCACTGCCATACATCAGGGTTGGTATCAGCACTCCATTGTGGACTGCTAGCTTCGCTTCCTTGGACAACTTTTTGTTTGTGCCAACCGCGTTCAGACCTCCGTTAATGGAGTTTCCTGCATTCACCTTTCTTTCAATATCCCCATCAGTCTTTCCATCTCTCGTAAACATACTTCCCAAATACACAAACTCATCGACCTGCTCCAAGTATTCATCATTATTGCACAGTTTTCGTACTCTCTCGTTCAAACACCAAGACTTTGGACTTATTTACATTCATCATTAGCTCATTCTTCATACATACTTCGTTCATCCTAGATACGAGGGACTGTAGATATTCCATACTGTTAGCACCGCACCATCAGCATACAACAGGCAACGCACAAAACGTACGTTTGAATACATACTCTCAGTCTAAAGAAATAGTGATAATAAGCAACACTACAACATCCCTCTTCTCCTTAATGTTTTGTAAAATGAACTTTCTCTAAGAACCTTGGGTGATAAATGGCCACCGTACAAAGAGCCCTAGAAAGAACCACGCTAGGTATCTCCTTACGAGATTGAAAGTTGAATGAGTGGATTAGGAATAAGTTAAAGGTATCGACATTGCTATTATAACTTCCAACCAAATGGCATTATACTGGGCATGTGGCAAGACTAGGCTTATAAAGCTGGAAATAAAATGTCATCGGAAGGCATCCTTATGGAACAGACACTAAACAATTGGACGAATTGGAGAAAATCGACAAAACTGGAGAACTTTGGGAGGTCCATTAACGGGAGCGTCATATAGAAGGAGGTGATGATTTCCATCTAGTAATAAAACATTAATAATAATAATGTATTTATTTCAGCAGAACAAAGCGGTGAGTGCAATACTCTGTCTGCCATATAAAAAGAATACATTTAAAAAATAATAAAAAAATTACATGATGTAGAAATAGAATATAAAAAATTAATTTAAATTAAATTAAAATAACATATTAAGCACTTATGCTACAGTGGCCTGAGGGAAATTCTCCATCTACGATGTAGAGGCGCGCCCTGCCACTGGGCTACGACCTGGACAAGAGTGTTTTCCGATCTCCGGTAGCGCTGACTCGTCCCGGCTATTCTGTGGCGCATCAAAGCAGCGAACCCATGAACTCTTCCCTCTGGGAACATCTGCGAGGCGCTGCATCGTCAAGGGAGGCCGAATAGCGCCCTGTAAGCGTGGTTATATTGAACTCGGAGTGTGTCCATGACGCCTTGTGTACATCTTGTCCATAGTTCGCTAGTGTAAAAGCTCTTGCAGTATGTCTGCAATAGTTGCTTTTTTACCGGAGGACTGCACCTATTAAATCTCCTGGCGAGCATGTTGGCACGAACGCTCAGTTCTCTTCTGTGTTATTTTTATCGTTTAGGTCATTAGTGATGACATGCCCCAAGTATTTGATTTCACTGCAGATTTGAAGATTGGCTCCGCCGAGACGTATGGGTGGAATGACAGCAGGACCCGTATTATATATACTCGTACTATCTAGATATTGTTTCGGTTCGGATTAAAACAAAAGATACAGATTTTTAAACCAAAACACCCAATCAAACATAACACAATACAGTTTATATTAAATATAATTAATTATTCGTGTTTTTTTTTATATTTATTAAAATTATATTCTTTATCACAATAATGTGATCAACTCACATCGATAATATGTACATCAAAAACACCTCAGCTCAGGTTCTCCTGGCAAGATGTACACCAAACATTATAACATATACATTAGTTACTCTACACGTCATTCTTACTTTACAGTTTACACTGCACAATCTACATAATGTAATGAAGTATTGCTTGTATATTATAATTGTATTAATTTGTAAAATAAATAGAAATGAATCAAATAATATCCGAAGAATTAGCGAAAAAAATCCCTGTCGTGTTTTACAATGTTTATCGTCAAGTTCGTTCGGAGAAGGTTCCTGTCTAGTTGCCGGATAGTAAATATGAAGATAGGTAAATATGTGCGGTGCTATGTATACACTCGAATAAAAAAATATGAACAGATTGACTATTGGTTAACGTAATAGGAAACACATTTTGACTAAAATGACCGTTTTTATCGATCGGTGTAATAGACCGTTCCAGAAAATTGTCATGCTTTCCTTTGGTCCCTGTAATAAAATCACGCCACTGGGAAAGTTTTGAATTGACACGCAGGTGTCGACCTCCAAATTAGTGTGAAAGATTAAAAAAAACCCATTACAGCGCCATTATTACACGATGGTGAAACCCGCCCTTGAAAATTGTGCGGTCCCGCCATTGTCATTATCTAATTTATCTTTGTGCGAATTTCGCTGGAAACGTGAGGGAAACACAAAGGAACGCAGTAATGTAACAACGTGTCATCCTTTTGTGTATTAGAATCGATGAAAAACGACGCTTAATTACACAAAGCGATGATGAATCGATGAGGACTCGTGGTTAACGGTTACGTGACGGTCTACGTTCTGTCGTGTGGATTGGGTGTAGAAACGACAGTGATATTTTCGCAAACATCACGCAATAAATTGTATGACGTCTTGTTGGGATTCAATTACAACTATTCACAGAAAACTTCAGTAAATTAGAGACTCCTCGCTAAAAGAGGTTGTGACATACCAAGAAACTCATTAATTTCATGTGATATTACGCTAACGCTTTCGTCATGTTTACCTTAGCTTTTATTAAGGTTGAAAATAACAGTACGGGGTAGTTTAAAAAATGCTGAACTTTTCAGAGAATTTACTGGAAAATAAGATTAAAGTTTTTGGTTAACTAAATTTTAGACGTGTTTATCAGCTGAGGTAGTATGCTATTCTTCTACCGGAAAGGTTGAAGTAATTAAATTTTACGTACATTCTATTATAAAAAATGCGTTTATTTGGAATAACAGTTTATTAACGTGTATTAGCGTGATGAGATGAAATTAAAATGCGAATAAATGCGCAGAGGAACACGTTAAACATAGTTATTCCATTTATATTCAGAACTATGTGCCTTATTACTGTTCTCATGTAAAATTAATTTACAGCTGTCAAACAATACCCCGCAAGCCTAGCTCCCGAAAACCGGTAAATATCAGAAATCCTAACGTCGAGTACACAGAGAATCCGTTACATAATTAAATAAGGGTGTTAAGTGGACAAAGTTAGTAGAAAAGATTTTCTATTGGCTAGGATTTCTACTGACCACCACAAAGCGGGCGTGTGCCTAGTCTGGTGGTCGAAAAAAATGTAATATGTAACATTACGTATAATGAGGTACATTAAGTATAATAATGAATGCAGAAAAAAAAACTTTTTCTAGCGCAGATCCGTGAAAAATCATGGGGAAAAATTAATGTATTTTAAAAAATAAAATTATAATATATGGACAGGAATCGAACCGGGCCGCCCGTGTGGCACGCAAGTATTCTACCACCGAACCACAGTTGCTACGGCACACGGTGCCATTATTGTGCTATAATAATATTTTATGGAAAAAAAATGTCGAGGATAACTTTATCAAACCAAATAATGCTAAAGGTCGACAATAAAATTTTAACGAATATATAAAATTATAATTAATGTTTCCACAACCGAGAATTGAACCCCGATCAAATGCTTGGAAGGCAAATATGCTGACCATTACTCCGCCGACAAATATTGTAATAAGAATTATGTACTTTAGAGTAAGCAACCGGTGAAAAATATAATGGTTTTAAAAATATATATTCATATAGATCAGCAAACCGATTCTGAATATATAACTTTTATTATATACCCTAGTTTTTTAAAAGTGAATAAAAAATCATCTCATCAAAACACCTTGTTATGTTGGTACCGTTGTATTTGGAACATCTGACGTCACGTGCGGATTCTATTTTTGGATTATTGTGGACATTTTTATTTTTCGTTTTTGTTTGTATTTTAAAGACGTATTTTTTTTTCGTTTTGGCAAAATTTTAACTTAATTTGGGTGACTTAGTTGTAAAAAAATAAAATAAAGTATTCATGAGCAAACCAATTATCGATACGGATATTATGATAATGTTACTGCTCAATACTATTATTAATCTTTGAGTTTGAGGAATGCTTCTAAAAAGGTACATAATGTTATTACTCATGTTATGTATAGTTATGGTTTACTATGAATAAATAAAATCAATGTAAGTTTGTAAGTTTGTTTGTCCTCGATGTTCTCGAAAATCACTGGACCGGTTTCGCTGAAAATACCACGGTTTGTTTTTTAATAATGCCGGGAAGGTTTATAAAGTAGTTTGAATGAACTCCAATGTGTAAAACTGTTGCTATAACGTTTTAAAATTAGCATGATAAACATGGAACCCGTCATGTTTTATTTAGGTTAGCCCATAGATATAACACGGTTAGCCACATATTACATATTCAAAAGAAGAAGGTTTTTTTGGGTAGAATATTTTTAAAAACGAGTAGGTACCCACTTAAGAACTTTATGATTTAGATATATTTTGAAAAAATAAACGTTTGGAATGAAATAAAATATTCAAATGAATGTTTCTTTATTTGGAGATAGTTACTTTCGATGTCAAATCAATTATGGCACCCTAATGACAAGCAAGAATTCACAACTTCATAACTTTATTCCAAGTCCCGAGCAAGGTCGGGTAAGCATCAGCTATCAGAATATAAAATTATCTACGGTAAAGCTCATCCTTGTTTTGACATTTGACATTCTAACCTCAAAACTGGTCAAAACCGACCGACCATAGGTTTGGAGCGTTTTGACGGGCTTTGAAAAATTGAAATATTGAACATTTTTTAAACTTGAAAACTAGCTTTTTTAACTAGAAAAAAAAATAAATATTTTGGCATTTAAGTGTGAACATCATTATTGAAAAAAAAATTGAAAAAATGGACTGGAGTTCCTTATTGTGGAATCAGACCCGAAATTATATTTTTTAATAATTGCTTTGAATTTTAGAATTAGGGTGTTGCGTACTCTTTACTGAAATCACAACCGTAATTTTGTTGTTTAATTTTTTTTAACATGTATATTACAAATTATTAACATTAACTATTTAGTAATTTAAAGAACAGGATTTGTTATTTTTAATATCGGCGTTTGAGAACCTTTACATAAATTGCTCGCAGGGACTATCATATTATAATATAATATGACTGGGGTCACGAACCAAATTAAACTCGTTCTCGCAATAATGAGTAAAAGCGATAAAATTTGCAAAAACTGGCGATTTAACACGTAGAACGTAGAAAGTTGAGTAGCACGGAATATTCTATCCATCTAGCGGGAAAATAGAAAAGCTCCAGTCTTCATTTACGTGAAAGGTTTCCAATGCCCCTTTAATGTGCGTCATTTATGAAACTCGTTTGCATTTTACCAAATTATGTTATTACTCGTATATACCTACACAATCTAATCTTTGCAAAACATTCTAAGATATGTGAAAGATGAGGATTCCATTTTTCGCCTGTTATTAAAATATTTATTAATTGATAAACTAAAGTTTTTAAGACAAGATTTTTGTGCATAGCGCAAAGGGTAACAATTATTTTTATAAACAATAATTATTAGCCTGAAACACTCATACAAATTGAAAAAACCTTCCGAAAAAAGATAAATGTCGCCGACAGGACTCGAACCTGCAACCTTCTAATATCCGGTCAGATGCTCTACCGTTGAGCTACGTCGGCTTATCCCAAACCCGCCAAGTTAATCAATATATACTAGTGTTTCATTCAATAATTACTATTTTTTATTATATTTCACCTGTAAACAACAAACTTTATTAGTATGAGGAAGGCTTGTAACGGCTAAATTCGGTTTGGGATAAGCCGACGTAGCTCAACGGTAGAGCATCTGACCGGATATTAGAAGGTTGCAGGTTCGAGTCCTGTCGGCGATATTTATCTTTTTTCGGAAGGTTTTTTCAATTTGGATGAGTGTTTCAGGCTAATAATTATTCTTTATAAAAATAATTGTTATTAAAATATGTTCAGTGGATAAATAAACATATAATAAATATTTAAAAACATTCCCATTACTGTTATAAACGGGGCCATTCTAATACGTATTTTGAAGCATATACGAGTAGATAGCCAGCTCGTGTGACAGGATTTAGAAAAACAGTATTTAATTTAGAATCGACGCTTTTTAAATCGGTCTTTGTTCAAGATCTATTGTAGTTTTGTCATTTTGACCCACAATTTGCGTGTGTTAATATTTTGAACTAAACGTTCATAACTTATTGCGAATTTTTTTTCCAATTAATCATGAAAATTCCATTTATTTTATGACGTCATTAGCCAAACGAAATTTCCCGAAACAAAATATGTACACAACCGCCAAATTTCATAACTTAAGTGTGCCGACTATTCACCCTCGATCACAGGGTGATTATTTAATATTTCATTTATTTTGTAAGTAGATTATATACTTACTATAAGGGAATAAAGTACTAACTAATCTCTCCAGTGAACCATTTATCTCTCCAACTCATTGTACATTTCACTTTTTTTACTCCCCACAGTAAGGAGGTCCCGAAGAAAATAGTTTGCCTTAATGCATATATCATATTTGGGGATGCTATATGGAGGAAAGGAAGAGAAGAAGTTCTGGGTGGGGAAAAGGTATATCCGGGGGTCAGTGTGTCCAGGAGTGACGGACGTATCAATTCATCGAATCGGATCTCGATCTCGATCAGATGGAGAGTAGACGTATCCACCGCCAAGACCTGGACACATCTCACACCATGAACCCGGACACCCTTGCTAAGTCACCAAACGTGGCGAGCCACTTGGGGTGATCTATGGTAGAGGTGTTGGTTACCAATACCCCCCTCTCAAATTGAAAGTTCAGTTAATCGTTCACAAAGTAAAGCTGTATCAAACCATATCAGCACACGAATCAAATTAGAGGCTATTCAATTCAGTTGTGAAAGCATTTGTAACCCAAAAAAATTACCCAATAATAATAATCGTAGTTGAATAGAACAAAGGCTCAATTAACACTTAATAGACTCCTATATATGTGTACAGGACAAAATTAATATTGATAAATGTGGGTAATCCACATTTGAGGAGGTTTTTCACGGCTCTGTAAACTTATAGGGTAACTACCCAATATTTTTATGGGAGATTGGTAATAAAGATTAATCTACATTCAGTGTAAATTGATTGGTAGGTTTTACATTTAAAAGTACGTACTTGAAATATTAAAAGGATTTCCGATAAGGGAATACTAACTTCAATGACTATCAAACAATTCAAATAATTCAATTACGTTATTTTCATCATTGAAGAAGATAATATTACAATGAGGTTTATAAAAAATAAATTCAATACGCTATTTTCAATTACCCAGCCGTTGTTTCATAATATTTAACCAAATCTCTTGAAGATGACGACTCCATAAGACCTCCCCTGTCTGTGTACAACTATGGGAACTACTAGGAGTGATGTTGTGAGGCGGGTTAAGGAAGTGGCTGTAAGAAAGTATACGTGAGGAATGAGATGACTGGTCAACAACTGTAAACGGTAGGACCACTCTTGGTCGCCGAATATCTCACACGAGCAGCGGTGCACAGAGGAGAAATGCTGGTAATTCCCTCGATCACGTTTCCTTAAAATTCCTGTAAAAGAGACTCAATGTTCCCTAGTTTCGTCTATTCATCACCATCGAAAAATAGCTATAATAATAATATTTTTATATTCATATATATTATTTTATGTTCATATATATTATTTTATATTCATATATATTATTTTATATTCATATATATAATTTTATATTCATATATATTATTTTTTATTCATATATGTATTATCTAGAACAGTTTTATAATTTTTAACAACTAAACCTCGAAATTCGTAACCTGGCCCAGAATATTTTGAGAATGCACCTTTATATAAATTTCAAAAGCTTTTATCTTCCGTATAAGTGCTTGGTTTAGGCTCATCTCCACTCTATTTAGACTCATTTCTACGCCATGGAGTACGTTAGAGAAAACATAACAGTGAACAATTTGAAATTGCTTGTTTTTCCTGTACAAAATGTCAAATTTTATTCAATTAAACCATTTTTAAATACAGCTACAGGAAAAAAGCACCATGTATAAAATGCCAGACGTAGTTAATAATCGCAATATTCCCGAGTGCCCAATACGTCCACTTGACTATGCGCATTTATTTGATATTTTAAATACGACTTAACAGCTTTTGCGTATTACGTGGGCTATTTTAGCCCGGGGCTTCAGGAACTTTAAAGCTACCACTTGAGAGGGTCTTTGATTTTTTTAAAGGTTCACATTACTGTCAATTAATGAGTCGGATATATATGATTGTGGTTAAAGCAATGATAATGGGTCAACACAGAGATCTTTGGTGTCCCCCCTAGCTACCTCTTCAGGGGATATGGCGAGATGGTTGGTTAATACGATGATTAAAATAAATAAAAAGTGTATCTGGATTCAAACGAAGATTCCCAATCAAATGATTAAGTAGTTGATTAGCATGAAATTAAAAGTATGGCGTATTGTCTCATTTGTTACCGATTAATGGTTATTTCATATCTCTACATACTTATTTACACTTCTTAATACATCTTCTTCTTCTATTATATAAAGAAGAATGTTCCGGGCGTGTGGTGTTTGTTCTGTATACAAATCCACAGGTTTATTCCGAGGTTGATGAAATATTGGACAATTGGCCTTCAAAACACGAGGAACGTCACAGTCTATATTAAATTAAGTGAAACCACCCCCAACCCCCCTTCATCCCCCTTTAACATCCTTTAAAGGATAAACTTTGCACATTTGACGTTCAAAATAAGAAGAATATTAGTGGGTACAGGTAGGGGTGATATCACAACCTCAAAACTTTACTCCAAACCATTCATAGCTCCGGGCAACGCCGGGTACTTCAGCTAGTATTACATAATTGAAACATAATATTATTGGCAGGTTTATTGTCTGGTGGCGAATTCTAGTAGACAGCTAAAAATATTTCTTTGATTAACAAATCCAAGCAGAAAAATTTGTGCAAATTTCATGACGAACCGCCTGTTTATTGAGACATGCAAACGGATTTTCTGCTGTGTAAATATGTTATGTTTAGACAGTTAACCATTTAATTGGATGAAGCGTTAAAAAAGGGTACACATCATCGATTTAACTATAATGGGTTCTTCCATAGGCACTCAAAAAATATATATCGATTGACTTTTTTTGTCGGTTAGCTCAAAGCGTAATCTTGAGAAAAAAAATTCGATCAGGGCATTGCACCCCAAGACAAAAACCAATGACCACCCCTGTTAGTTTTCGAGTCGAGCCACTATCGACCTAACAAGTCTCCATCAGCTTCATACACGCAAGGCGACCGAATGCTCCCAATCGATATCCTGCTTCCATCGCAGTTCACAGCTGATGATCAGCCACAACACTTCCAGCTCCCACCATACCTTCATCCATCTTCCTATCCTCTTCATTTTCCATCACATCTCCTCGACCATCCCCAACCAAATATCGGTTCTGTGCGACAACAACACTACCTGTGAACCAAGCAATAGTGATGTTATGGTGATGATCGTCTTTATTCGAAGTGATTAATCGATATTCCACGACATAACAAAAGACGTGACTTTCGCAAAACGTCTTTTGGTGGTTATATTTGGACACGTTTTGTTCGCATCATTGGACTAGTCTTCTTTAACTATTGTTGTTTTTAAAGTTTTGGACGGTTCCATATTATCAAAGGTGTTTGCGTTTATTGTCATTCTATGACTACAGAAGTGGGCACAGTGCAAAAGTGGATAATTTAGAATGTGATCGGAATCTGATCAGACAATTTAGAAAAGACGGAGAAAGACGAGGTTCATGGTCTTCTAAGATACTCTCAACACTGATTCAAGATGCTTCTATGTCCTGCATGTCCTGCCTTGGTGTTGACTCCATTTATCTGCACTTATAATGTGGTATTTTCTGTTTTGATTTTATTGTTCATGTATTATTCATTGGATTCGGATTGAAATTTTGGAGTGCATGAATTGTTTTTATTGTGGTTTTTTCGATTGGTTAAAGTATCAGTGTTTTGTTTCTATTTACAATAACTTACGAGTAGTGGTCAAAATGTTTGCTTATGTTGTCAACAATTTGACGTGTTATCAAATGTTTTAATAGTTAAGCGGATGTATAAAAGTTCCACATCTCGTAACGGAATTCAAGTAGCGACCCGATACTAGTAGTTGCGTTGACCCAGAAATGGTGAAAAGTCAGGCAGAAAATGCTGTTCGAACATCATGATAAGAGGGGACACCATTCGAGAGCATTGCTGTCATAAACTAACAGACTTTATGCTAGCCTAAATATAACTAGTTGTTACCCGGTGATGAAAAACTTGACTTGCAAAGGATTTTTTTTTGTGGCTAGTGATATTTTGAAGAGTGACCGGTTCGTAGCTGGTTTTTTAAGAATGTCTGATATTTCATCGGGTTGGTACCCGAACATGTTTTAGAACATTCTTATTTTGGATATAAATTCGAAATGGAACCGGTTCCAAATAAACCGTTCCTCAGACAAATGAAGTTGTCTTCTACAACGAAATTTCACTTTATTTACACATGTTTCATATTAATTAGAGCATGCTGAGGACAAAACTTTTTCAGTTTTTGGAAAATACCGAATAGTACCCGTAGTATGATGTTGATATTTTAGGAGAATCTTGCCAGCCGGCGAACAAGCGTGTGACGTCATGGTACGTAAAATGACTAGCGCGGCAGTATGCGGTACTGCCATACGAATTATGAAATGTATTGAATATGGTATTTTCATAAACCTTGTATACCGTTAAAAATATGTGGATCATTTAACATTCATATTTCTGATTCTGATCATCGTACTAAAAATGTGTAATTTTAATATGTTCATATTTTCGAACTGGCTAATACATCACTATGATGTAGATGACGTCACTGGCTGGTAAGACGGCTGTCACGGACGTTGGTCGGAGTGACGTCAAAAACGCCATATTCACGAACAAAACGAACATGTCGTTTTGGCGACAAATCAAAAATGGCACAATCATTGTAGATTTTTTTTCGTGAACATGAAAATAAAATAACAATGCCATCGTTATCGTAATTTTTTTCGACAATAAAAAAGAAAAGAAAAAAAAGAACAGTGAAAATACCCTATTGTGTCTTGTAAAGTCACGTATATTTTGAGTGGTCATTTTAACTAAGTTCATTTTACAAATTAATAACTTTATCATTTTTAGAGATATCGAAAGCTAATTTTACTTTTGTTATTACCACTTTAAATATAATACATTTTCATGAAAAAAGTTAGGAGACAACTTGATTATATCGACGGTTACGGTGACAGCAAAGTCACAAGGACAAAGTAACAGAGACAGAGATGTTGGTTGGTTGTTTTCTGGTAATCTCCTTGCGACGAGGTTTTGACACTGCATCGCAACACGGGTTAACACCCTAAACCTCAACATAATTAATTATGGCGTTTGTCAATGATTGATCGATTGATAGTCGCATAATTTTATATCTTAACTTGACGTGTGTCTACATGTCTGGGACATTAAACTCGGGTTCACAAGTTCACAGTTCACACACCAAAAGTATCACTTAAAAGTATCATATAGTATCATAAGTATCATATCTTAACTTGACGTGTGTCTACTTGTCTGAGACATTAAACTCGGGTTCACAAGTTCACAGTTCACACACCAAAAGTATCACTTTAATTTTGATCAGCGTTATGCCCGTTGCAACCAACGGAGGTGATTAAATTATATTATTATTCTCAAATGTAAATTCGTCATTTAATGCTTACAAACTTATACTTGAATTTTTTTTCTTCATTATTCCCCAATTCAAATCATAATTTGTCATCTACGATTAAAGACATCCATAATAGATATTATTAATAAATTTAGTAACTCGGAACAAACCTAAACTAACCTAGTCCAACCTAACCATAACTTACCTAACCAAACCAAATCTATCCTAATTTAACCTAAACCTTTAGGTTATCAGAAACTAAACCACAACAGTTCACACACCAAAAGTGATACACTTAAAAGTATCATATAGTATCATAAGTATCATATCTTAACTTGACGTGTGTCTACTTGTCTGGGACATTAAACTCGGGTTCACAAGTTCACAGTTCACATACCAAAAGTATCACTTTAATTTTGATCAGCGTTATGCCCGTTGCAACCAACGGAGGTGATTAAATTATATTATTATTCTCAAATGTAAATTCGTCATTTAATGCTTACAAATTTATACTTGAATTTTTTTTCTTCATTATTCCCCAATTCAAATCATAATTTGTCATCTACGATTAAAGACATCCATAATAGATATTATTAATAAATTTAGTAACCTGAACAAACCTAAACTAACCTAGTCCAACCTAACCATAACTTACCTAACCAAACCAAATCTATCCTAATTTAACCTAAACCTTTAGGTTATCAGAAACTAAACCACAACTTTATTAAATGCGTTAAAAATTTATGTACGCTACCGTTTGCCCGTTGCGCCCAACGGAGGTGATTAAAGTTTATTATTATTCTCAAATAAGAACTTGTAATTTTATGCTGAAAATTGATACTTGAATTAATTTATATTTATTATTCCCCTTTTTTATATGAATACCCCACAAGAGTCTCAACTGCTCCCAACCGTCTGGAGCCAGTGAGACTATGGCATCCCCAATTGGGGAATGTTAGGAAGCTGAAGTTATTGAGCAGGGGAAGGAGAAGGGGAAGAGGAAGGTCGGGAAATACCTGGCTATTCAGATCTGGTCACCAAACACAGCTAAAACCCATTTCAAGAAACGTTTCAATTCTAAATGGTGGTCTTTCACCAGGGCGATACTGAGAGTATCTTCCACTCTGGAAGGTGTGCAAATACAATATATATTATTTTTAAATTAATTAATTGTGAAACACCACAAATTAATAAAATAAAATTTACTTGCGCACCTAATTTAAATCACAATGTGACTGACACCTACGATTTAATATCGAACCGAACCTAACCTAATCTTAACTAACCTAACCTTACCCAATTATGTTAACCTAACCACCGTTGACGTTGCCCTTTTCCTGAAAGCGGCGCTGTAGAAATCGTTTGATCTATTGAAAACATAAAATGAATAAATAAATCGCGCATATTTCAATTATAGATTTTTGTTGATGTCCGTTATTATTAATAGCTTTTATTTAGGTACTTTATCGCTTATCCGGATTAAAAAAAAAAAACTTTTCGTATTTTTAATTTTATTTATTTATTTGTTTAATATAAACGGTGTAAATATACCATAAACAATAATTGCATGTCACAGTTAAATACAGGTCATAAGAATATAGTACAGATAATTATAAAATAAACTATTAAATGTCGCTTTTTTAGCACATAGGTACCTACTTCAGTTCCAATATGGAATGTTCACGTAGGTACACAATCACAATTGAATCGCCTGCAATAATTCTATTTTTTAAAATGGCCTATAAGCAAAGCCGTTTTCCCGCCTTCTCCATTCTGTGGTTTATTTAGTCGAATCAGAACGATACACACTTACTCTATATTTATTCTACTTTTATTAATTTGTACTCGCGGAGCTCAAAGAGACGCAACAAATCTGTCAGCGAAATGTCGTACAAATATTCTTAATTATTTATAATTATAGTCAATATAGATAATAAAAATTCTTAATCTTCATTTATATGTCATCGACTGTAGCAACTGCCGTTCACACGCTTCTATTGCCGGTCTATAATATAGAATAGAACGAAAGTTAAAGTCGATTCAACACTGGCATTCTATTTCTATACTATTGCATAGAATAGATGAGGTAAGAACGCGGCTTAAGCCATACAAAATAACATTATAATAAAGAGCTCCATTATTATTTGTTTTAATCCATAATGACGTTCAAACTTAAATACCAGTATATTTCGTTTTTTTGTTGTTCTAAAGTTAGTTTTCATAGATAAAATAATTGACAAAGTTTCAATTTTTCAAAGCCCGCCAAAAGGATTCACGATTGGCCCGTCGATTTTGATAATTTTTGAGGTTAGAATGTCAAATGTCAAAACCAGAATGAGCTTTATCGTGCATAATTTTATACTCTATTCATAGTAAACCGTAACTAAACACAAGTAATAAAATTATCTACCCTTTTAGAAACTTTAACTCAAAGAATAATAATACTATTTAGCATTAACATTGTTATAATAACCGTACTGATAATTAGTTTGCTCATAAATACTCTATTTTCTGTAATTAATAATAGTTGTTCACATTTAACAACAATTAAAGAGCTTAAAGTCAACCAAATTACCAGTTTTGCTAGAACTAAAAACATACATATTTTAAATACAAAACAAAATCGAAAAATACAAATGTCCATACTAATCCAAAAACAGAATGTGCACGTGACATTAGATGTTCCAAATGCAATGGTACCAATGTAACACATTGTTTTGATGAGATGATTTTTTATTCACTCTTAAGTAACGATTTATAAATTCTACGTATAATTTATATATATAATGAAAATTATATATACAGAATCGGCGTTTGCTGATTTATATGAATACATATTTTAAAACCCATTATATTTTTCGCATGAGTTCCTTATTCCAACACCTTAAATTTAAATTTGGAGATAAAACGGTAGTGACTCCATTGATTGAAAATATATCTACAATATAATAAGGTTGACATAAGAAAATTTTCAATCTTTATTTATGTAGTTCAGATTCATCCCTCTTGGCGCGCCAATAAAAATGTTAGATATTTAAAACTGACAAAATGGAAAATACAAAATACAAAGCAGTCCGTGATTTTTTTTCGCCTGCGACTTTTCTCAACTTTAAGTGAAAACATACGTAAAAAATAATGCAGAATTATATTTAAAGTGTTATTTTACAATGTTGGAGCAATATTTTAAAGACCGAAGCTCGAACTAAGCCATGTCAAGAGTCCAAGCAAATGTCTACCTTACTGAAGTGTGAAAGGTATGAAAAAGTCGATTAAATTCGAATGCTTTGAAAAACAAATGAACTCCGGGTGTCGCAAATACGGTTCACGCGGAAATCAACCCCAGTGTAGATCGACATGTGGGATAACGCGAGTCAAAATCGAAGTTTTTGAAAAATAACTCCGCAGATGAAATTAGAGTATTAATATATACATTTTTGTAATCATTTTACATAACATATTTATAATGGTATAATAACGGTGTTGTGCAAGGTGTTTTATAATGTGGAGTGTAAGGTAGGTTTGACAAGGTGACACTGTGAATGGAAAATTATGTTTGATGAATACCTCACTAGCAGAACTTGTGCTGAGATGTTCACGTGTATAGTATAAATGCATAATATAAACCATAGTTCCGATCTCAGATCATAGATTTCTCTGATCTGAGGTTCTAATAGTATGGTAAAGATATGCTTCTGGAAATTTAAATATTTTGTAAAAAAAGTATATTTTTTGGTGTTGCCCAGTTGGAAAACAAAGTATTCATTAAATCTGTAATTTTTTTCAGGAAATTGGGGTGCACCGAATGCCCGAGGCCAGGGTGTTTACAGCGCCCCCTCTGGCGCTGCGCCCCCTCGGCCCTCTACCGGGCCCCATGAACCCAGGGCCCCCATCCTCGTGGGCTCCCCAGACCGTCCTGTGGACCAACCACCACCAGGGTCCCCCGCCAGATGTCTCATGGGCACACAACAAACAAGGTGCGCCATGAAGCTAGCTTTTCTTTTAAATTATGAATTTCAATAATAATTCTACACTAAGTCGTGCAGAATTATATTTTAAAGACGGCGACATCTATCGGTGAAAATCATAAGCTATTTCGCTTTTCGCGCGTAAATTTTCCTTGGTTCTGAACTTTAATGTTGAAAATTGTGGGCTAAAAAGGTTTGAAACTTCGCTTACAAAAAGTTTTCTACCGGAGAATGACTGAAAACATTATATTTTTTATGCGTCTTGAAATTTCAATATCGGAATTTATTATTGGTATTAATACATTGGCTGTAGAGACAGTTAAATTTTTTGGATTACTTAATAATTTAGGAAAAAGTGATACTAACATATTTTATATTCCTACCCACCAATAGGTACCTAACCCATTGTGAGAGGTACATAGACAAACTACATATCGGAGAATGTCTTGTGTCGAAAGGATTGAAAGAGGTGAATGATTAATAAGTAGTGAAAGGTTTCTAAATTTTTTTTGTAGCTATGCCATCTCCATTGGGGGGATGTTGTGAGGCTGGAAAATGTAGGGGAGGGCTACACGAATCGTATGTTTTAAACATCTTCTGGAGTCCAGCATTGGACATAGACCTTCCTCAATGTTTTACAAGTTTGCCTATCCTGGGCTGCTCTCACCCACCCGAAGCGTGCAGTACTCTTCAAATCGTCAGGCCATCTCATCTGTTGGTGACCTCTTCTTCTCTTTCTCCACCAGATGAACTGTGGTTCAAACTGTCATCCTTAATGCCGGGCTCCCTCTGAGCCTTTCTATGATGGACAGAAATTATAGCGCGTTCACAATTGCTTTGTTTCTATTATATGTATTTCAATTCATTTGTACTCGCGGAGCTCAAAGTTTTCAGCAAACGTTCGAAAGAAAAAAACGTTTTTTTATTGGACATAACCATAGAAATTACTGCACTGTGCGCAGATGGCGGCATTTGCGTATCAACTGTCATTCACATGGTTCTCTTTTTATGGTCTATTTTAAATAGAATAGAACGAAAGTTGCAGTCGATTCAAAATTGTAAATAGAAATTCTATGGGGCATTCTATTGCATAGATAAGCCTGTTTCTTCTTTATGATAGCTCATTTTATTTAAAGTAAGTCAAATTTAATAATTATATTACCAATTTCTGCAAGTATCTTAGTTTTTATTTTATTATTGTGACAGCTGTTTCTGCGTCCAAAGCCATTTTAAAACTCTCCTGTTCCTTCTGTTCTCACTGATCTATTTCATAGATTTTATTAAATAAATCGTAAAATAGATGAGGTGGAAACGTAGATAAAAAGGTCTATTCATATCAGATCAGTACAGTACAGATACGATAACATTAGTTACCTACATTATCTATGAACACACTCATATTACGGCGTACGTAAGCGTAACGTATTTGCACATACTCGGGCCAGCACCGGTTGAGATTGTTGGCTAGAATATTTTGACGTGCTGGTGGCTGCTTGTGACGTCTGCGCCTGCGCAGTTAGTATGACTATATACCGTTAGCATTAGACGCAGATATTGCTGAAAAACGATAAGATGGATTACGATGAATTGATTGAATTGGCCAGGGAATTTTGGTTGTAAAATAATTGGTAATATGGGAAAAAGATTATAAAATCCTCAAACATGTTGTGGCGGACTTTAGCGTCCAGTTGACAGCCGTACTCGCGTCTGTGCTGTGCTGCACTGTGTAGTAATATGAATACTCGCGTCTGTGCTGTGCTGCACGGTGTAGTAATATGAATACTCGCGTCTGTGCTGTTCCTGCACTGTACATGTGAGATAATGTCGGCCATCTTAGTCTTGCTGCTTTTAAATTTCTATCTCGCAGGGAGACGCGCAGGAGAATTTTATAACAAAACTGTTAAAAATTGTGATAGTATTTCTAACATTTAATTTTATTTGCTAGGTTCGTGGCCCCCACTGGGCGGGTCGTGGCCCCAGGCGCAGGGAGGGCACCAAGCAGGTTCGTGGCCCGCGCGGCGTCCGCCCTCGCTGCTGAGGGCCCTGTCCCCGCCGGCCCAAGCGAGCCACGCGCCACTGCCCGGGCCCCCGAGATGGGCGGCCACACAAGGTAACAAATATAGATTATCCACCATAGATAAAAGAAACCAGGGAGATAGGCCATGAGCCATTATTAGTATGAAACCGCACGCACAAAAGTGTCGTCAATACCATTCGCCCATATTATCACAAACCAAAGTGGACTACTTGCTACAACACGGGCCAAGCTAGCGGAACATCTTTACATATAAATTCCCTTCATACATAACCTTATTTGTGGAGCTATCTAATGTCAAAATGTTATTGAATGTAAATAAGCTGTCAAGTTGATACACTTGCGAATTAGTTCCACAACAAAACAGAACATTAAAGAGAAGAAAAGGAAAAAAAAACCTACACTCACCTAACCTAACCGAACCTACCCTATTAATTCATCATGTACTGTTTAATCCGGATACCCTGCAATCGCATCTACGCACAGCGGCGCCCTGCCTTTGTCTCTAGCTACCACCAAACGCTAGAAAATTAATTAATCGTAAGTTCATTGGCTCCACCGCTTTGACAGTCAGTGCACTTTGATCATAACTCTGCGACAGTCGGCAGGCTTCCATTGCATATTTATATTTGTTTTGTTTTTTTATTTATGGAACCTACCCATGTTATTGTACACACGAATTAACTGTAACCTCAAAACGCGTCGTGTTGACATTTAGACTAGTGTGGCCATTTTTATTAGGGTGAATATGTAGAATTTTTTTTTTCGGCCTCAGTGATTTTAATAATATATTAAGTACATGTTATACACTATACTTAATTTTTAAGTATAACAAAAAAATGTAGTAAATATTAATAATAATAGTTTGCGTATAGCTCCAAAAAACGTTCAAATTGCCCCCCTGTGGGGCGTGCGGCCCACTTTGAGAAACACTGTTATATTGGTGAATAAATTATTTACAATCGCTCGATACTTCGTGCGAACAGCGGCAATGAGAATATTATAGACATAGACAATGCTATCATTATTTTGGAATGCTCCTTCAGAATATTCTCGTCAGTTATTATATGCCAGGAAAAACTAAAAAACAATCGGGAAAGCTCGGAAACAAATATATTGTGTATACCGTCAACTGGGGTGACATGTTTCCTCTTTCAGGGTGTTTTAGATTTCAAAATTATATTTTTTTTATAGAAATTTTTGAAAAATAAAAGTAGGTGAGTCCAATACCATCAAGATACGCAGGCAGTAAAAGATCTATTATCTATCCATCGTTAGAACGACCTGTGAGCGCGCATGTCCTGCCCCTTTCCCCCACAATTTATACATTTAAATAATTATGGTGATAATATTATAATACACATATTGCATTTTATGTGGCATCAAATCGGCAAAAGAAATTAACCTGAAATTAAAAAAAATATCATCCTCCCCGTTCAAAAAAAAAAAATCCCCAAACTATTCATTGAAACGTCGAAATTCAATGAATTATTATTATTGTCCCCGAGTTCATCAACAATATGATCGACATTCCAAAAATTTTAATTATATATCAATAATATTATGTCGAACAAAAATCTTTCCGACGCTCTGGAATAACCTTTACCATCATTGTGAGAAGAGGTTTGTGTACCACCTATAAAAATAAATAAAACAGATCAACACCAACATTCATAAATCTTACACAGCACAGTATATATCTACATTCTACAAAAAATGCATCGTAGATATTGTTACATTTCGAATAGCTATAAATAAAATATATAATTAATATCTACCTGTCCTCTTTTATTATTTTTTTTGGTGATAATAAATTTGACTGAACATCCATTTTATCACACGGTATGAATGGGTTAATATGTCAAAAACGCAAGTATGGGTGGAGTGACATCGCCGCCGCAGCCGTGATGGGACACATGCGAGGAGGTGGGTATGCGCAATAGGAACCAAATTTGGAACTGTACCAGGCCGTTCTTAAGTTCAACTGAGAATAAAGAGAAAATATTGTGCAAGTGGGAAAGCCGACGGGGCAAGATGGTATACTTCACCTACCTGGTTCACTTCACCCCACTCAGGGGTACTCTTGATTCTCTGACGAAATCCGTAAGAGATTTGACTATGTACTAATTGTCCCGTGTTCAAAACCCGTTGAAGTGCAAGTAAATTGTTATGGGTGGTTCTTTTATTCGGTTTACCTACACATTAAATAAATAATGAAAATTGACAGAGATGACTACTAAGACATATAATTCTAACCGACTCTTAATCATATTATATAATACCTTCATACAATTGTGTGATAAGGAAACATCATTCTATTGTTTTAAAAACACCTTTATCAACGTATTTAAATTATGCCTGTCATTGTTCACCGTTTAGAATCGGAATGTTACTGAAAATTAATTGAGCTATTTTTGACATTTTATGAATAAACGATACTTCCAAACAATCACTTCTTTCTCCTTTCTCCTTCCCCTCCCCCACTTCCTCGCGCCGCCAAAATTCATTAAAGAGTGCCGTAGTATCACCAGTTCCGTCTGCAGAAAAAGTCGTTATAACTTTGTAGTGAATATGTATAGGGTGTATCAGGACGTACCCGACAAACCTTAACTAGTGATTCTTGTACCGGTCAGCGGCTGAGTTGGCCTGGCGTCTGGTTCCCACCCAAGCATCGTGACTTCAATTCATCGCGGCACAAGCGACATCTTCCGCTTACTGTGATGGTAGAAGGAGATTTTCAAATATTGTCAAGTTATTCGTAGTCGAATGTTTGTCTTTCTTAAAGAAGATAACTTATTTCGAGTAAAAGATGCAGACGATTTTTTATATTTTAAAATATTTTTGGATTTTTTTTTCTCAAATTTGAAAAAAAAAATTAATTCACATGTCGTCACTGGTCACTCAGTCCAGTAACAGCCCAACCACCCGCACGTATCCTAACTGTTCAATACCTACCAACTAAAAAAATGTTATTAAGTGAAAAAAAAGTCATCCGACCAAAACGCCATCCACATTTTTTACTCCAAACAAACTCACGAAACACGGGTTAAATGGTCGGGTACGCCTGATACGCCCTGTATATGTACATGTACGAGTATATGACGGCCTCCATGGTCGACGGGTAAGGCTCTCGACTACGAATCCGAAGGTCGCGTGTTCAAATCCCGTCGTGCGCAAGTAAATTTTATTTAATTAATTTGTGGAATTTGCTATTCCACAATGAATTCATTTAAAAATAACATATAGTGTATTTGCGTACGTTCCAGAGTGGAAGATACTCTCTGTATCGCCCTGGTAAAAGACCACCATTCAGAATTGAAACGTTGCTTGAAATGGCTTTTAGCCGTGTTTGGTGACCAGATCTGAATAGCCAGGTATTTCCCCACCTTCCTCTCCCCCATCCCCAATACCTTCAGCCTCACAACATTTCCCAATTTGGGATGCCATAGTCTCACTGGCATCAGACGGTTGGGAGCAGTTGGGACTCTTGTGCGGCAATCATATAAAACAATGTATGACAGTAATACAGATGCTGAATACAATCGAAAATAACAGTGCTAGTTTTGCGTGGCTGTATCGACATGCTCACGATCGTACTGTGGACGCCCCTCTTAACCTAACAGCGTTCCTTTTCTTTCTCGATTGCCTCATTTGGCCGATCCCCACATACGCTCTCTGTCTCTGTCGGGTCAGGTTAGGTGAGGTTAGGTTGAGGGACATACGCATTGCAAGATTTGATCGCCGGCACGTCGATATAGCCACACAATACTAGCAGTTTGAATTTCGATTGTATTTTGCGTATCATTATAGGTTTACCTGGGTATTTTGCGTCTATAGGTATAACAGTCATGTCCCGTCCATTTAATTTTTACTTAAACCCAACAAAACGTATTATTTCATATTGAAGTTTATTTATTATCCTTTGAAAATAACTCCTTTAAAGACTTACAACATGCAATCTGGTACTGGCTAATAATTCTCAACTTACAAAGTATAAAATGTTAGCAATTTAGTAACTTCGTGGTTGATATTAATAATCGTTTAAAGTGTGTGGTAAAGCACAATTATAGCTGACGAAAAAACTCATAAAATTATATGTTTTTATTAAATCTAAAAGGATTTGTGGTTATTTTTATCACGATTATTATTTCATTTCTAGTAGTAATTTGTGATCTAAGACCACGTAGAATCACTGGTCATACGTCAACATGTAGAGGGTGACTGGTACTCGGTGCGATATTTTTAGATTTGATATCATAAACGATACATGTACCATTAACGGGGAGAGGGACGTCGGAGGGTTATTATTTATTAATTCAAAATAATGATAATATTATTTTGCCATACGATAAAGATGGTGTTTTTAAAGAGAAAAATATTAATTATGTTTTTTTTAAATGTGCATGGGCTTAGCATTTATCAAAATAAAATCAGAAATTTTACACATTTCTGACTGTTGTACGCATGTTTTCACAAAAAACATTTAAAAAATTGAATATCCTTTAAAAATGCTGTGATGGTTTTTCTTTAGCATGTCGATAAGATAAATAAAAAAAGAGCAGTGTGAAGTTTAATTTTTTCATAAACTCTACGTAACTTTCATTTTTTTTTATGCGGATTACAAATTTTTGGTTAAGTTTATTTACAAAAACGTAACGAGAAAGGATTAAATATATTTTTCTCCAAATTAAAAATCGTATTCTTATTTTATATATTTTGTAAAACATACAACAGGACGGTCAGAAAAAGTAATATTTCTGATTAGATTTTGATAAATGCTAAGCCTATATAAATTTATCAAATATTTAATAAATATTTTTCTATTTAAAAACATTATGTTTACCGTATTGCCTAATTATACTATCAATATTTCGAAATAATAAATAATTCCCCTCCGACATCCCTCTCCCCCTTAAGAAGTTTAAATGCACAAGTTGTCAATTCTCAACACCTTGAGATTCAATCACCAAGAAAAAGCAGGACTCTGAAAGTAATACGTGATCTTATTCTTAGACTAAATCCTACTGGCCACGTCCCCGACTTTGTTATTTTCGCAGCCATACAACACACGTTCCATTTGCACCTATGTATGATACACCCAGCGTTGCAGCATTATTTAGTTTAGATAAATGCTGAACTGAAACAAACATTTATATTTTCTAACAGGTGTTTGTTGTATTGTTTCAGGAAGCGGGGAAGACCGATTCAGCCCCCACAGTCCTCTGGGGACGGGGGGCTTCCTGGGGGCTACTCGCCCTGGCGGCGAGGGCTCGCTCAGTAGGGCCCCCCTGCCCCAGCCGTCATCGCCCAACGCTTACTATAGAATGCAGTAAGTTTAACAACTTATTAAATTTCCAATGTTTGAATTTTGTTTTGATTGCTGGTAAGTGTCTTAATTTTGGAATAACTTATTGAAGCTTATAAACCTCATTGTAATATATTTTGATAATTGAAGTTAATATTAACAACTCTCAAAATGAAACATGAAACCGAGAAGACACAGAAAACAAAAATATATCGGTAGTAGCTGTGACTCGATCTCAGAACTTCATGGTCTATCCGTCCAGGGTCCTGGGTTCGAGTCCCAGTTACTATCGATATCTTTTTCTTTTCTGTGTCTTATTGGTTTCATTTTGAGAATTGTTAATATTATCTTCAATGATTGAAATAAGAGATTATCAACGTTTGCGAGATACTCACGATGGTGACACTAAATGAGCGGCCTTTGAATTCAAAATATCTCGAAATTGTTTTGGAGATTAGAAAGAGGAACTTACAAAATTATAATGAACATGAATTCGAGAATTTCATTGATCGTGGAACCATGGCAACATTCTACAGGTCTCAAAAACTGCGATTGGATGGAGATGTGTAAAAAATGCCAGACGACAGGATATCGAAAATAACGGCCGAGTGGGTGTTCCAGTGGAAGCTACCCTGAGGCAGTGGCGTGCATGGAGTTTTTAATCAGGGTAGGCGGCAGGAAAAACAGTGAATTAATAGATATTTTAAAAACTTACCACGGACGTGGTACGTTTTTGCTGAGAATGGTTAAGATGCTGGCTTCAGCCGATGTTTGTTGGGATCTCCCGTCACATCAATTATCCAAATAACCGCTTCATGTATGCATATTACAAGCCAATTACTGGATATATCAAATTTCAATATTTTTCAAAAGCACAAAATTGCATGAAAGGAATCAAATAAATGATAACTATTTCGTTACAAAAATTGTACAATCAAAAGAGGTACCAACAAATGACACTGATTGCTACATTTGTAATTTTTACCAATAGGCACGGTCTTTTGAGACTCTAATACAAACGAGTCTTCTCTTGAATGCGCATTGCGTACACATGTACATTTTTGTGTAGGATAGCGTCAACATTCGAATATGGCATTTTACATACTAACGGCCGTTCTTCCTAACTTTTATACTGATCTTTTGCAAATGCCACAAAAGCACATTGTTCATTTCGTACGTTTGACATTTTCGCTTCCGTGAAACGCAAGACAAAATGTAACTTATAGTAAGTCAAATAAGTTAGGTTCTCTTCAGTTTTATTTAAAACATACAAAAAAAACATGTTTTTGACATTCGGAAACGGAAATAAATCTTTGTCATTCAATATTTGAATCGCGTAAAATAGATCGCAAACCAGTAATGACATTTGACATTTCGATGACTTTTTTCACTCCGTTGACACTTTTTATAACTAGTCCTCTTTTGAGCGGAACTTAATCCACAAAAATTGATGGTAAATTTGATGGAGAATTTCATTGGGAAGAGCGTATTTGTGCATTTGAAGTGTTGAGGTAAAATTTCGGCTCAACAGTTGCTCACTTGGGTTGGGAAGAACGACCGTTAGTTCCTGCTTTTGACACGTTATATTAGGACGATCGGTGGGGCGCGCGCGGCGCTGCGGTTCGTAGCTGGAACTTCGCGCGTATTTTTGAAAGTATGGACTTATTTCGTGCAATATTTTTATAAATTTTAATATTATTTGTAAGGTAGGGTAGACAGTGCTTATTTGCCTGTATGGAATGCACGTCTCTGCTCTGAGGAAGAGATGGACTTATGTGTGAACATAGAATATTGGACCAGCAAGGGAATTGGAGACGATTGACAGGGAACTGCGGTCAGTGGAGAAGACCAAAACTCACACTGATATTTACGTAGTGCCGGCTAAAACTGGTTGTAGAGCTATTTGCACGGGACATTGATCAAAAAATTATTATATTTTCTTCAAATAAAGCGCTGTCAGTCTGAACATTTTGAAGTTGATTTACTTGATTATGAGGTTTGATTGGATTTACATCAGCTGCCGTGACGAACTATTTTTTAATGAGTTGTTTTAGAATCTATTCGGAATTTCGTGCATCGAGCCTCTTTTCTTTGGCTTAAATAATTCCGTAAATTAGTTTCGCTCGGTACTTATTTTACACCCCTCGGTTAATGGTCAGTGCAGGTTGCGATTAGCATCTAAGGCTCTAAGGGTTGTTTGACCCGCGACAGAAATGACCTGCAGCCGACTTTACGTGCGCCTTGGCTTTGCCAGACCCCCTCGACTGTAGCCTTTACCCTTTCATTAAATATTCCTTACCGATAAGCACAACGAAGTTGACACCCTATCAAGATAAACCTCCCGCCGCGCCAAAATAAACCACGCAGAATATAATGGCTTGAAAATACTGAGTAGAACAAAAACTTCTGTATTTTAAAAAGTATTTTATGTCCAGCTTCCAAGGATCAATGTTATTTTTTATACAGAACATCTAATTGTTTGCTAATGATGGTAGTTAATCCTCATTTTATATTATTCTTTCTTTATCTTTACGATATGGCTTTGCCCGGATGTTCGGTTGGAAAATATGCAAAAAAATATGGCGTCTTGCAAAATTTTTTCAGTAAAATTTTTCGGAAAACGGATTTAGGCTTATTTTCTATTCGGTACAGCTGTTTTTCTTATAAAAGTTTTGGATGAATTTTCTATATTAACTGAAGTATTTAAATTAAAATAATCGGTTAGAAAAAGTTATTTCCTTACTTTACTTTTCCTTAAGTTACTTCCACAATTAAATACATTTTTTTTGTATGACATTTACATGACCGTTGTTAACGGTCAGCACCCAAAAATACACATTTTGTAGTCTGCTAAAGCAAGACATTATATCAACGGTTTATCTGTAAATTATATAATGGTACCTAATTAGGAAATGGTTTTTTGTTTAAAAAAAAAACAAAAATCCTCAAACTGTATACTTTTAAATTTCATATAAAATACGTATTGAAATTTTAGCTAAAATGTTCAAATTTGCCTTCACTGGTTTTCAAACTGTATCTATTTTCTGACATTTTGGTATGTATTTCAGAGAATGTAAAAGATTACGGTTTGAGGATTTTTGTCTTTTGTGACATTATGTAGTAGTATTTGAGTTGGCAAAGTACAAAGTGCTGTTTTGAGGGACATTTTTGAGTGCTGGTCCTTAATATTCTACATTTAAATAACTGAGAATATTTGTATATTTTTTTAAAAATATTTTTACATTATTATTTGATTTTTTTTTATAATTGACTAGAAAATGATTTAAGACATCGTAAAAAGTAATTAGTTCAAGGAAGTTAATTAGTTTTTAGCATGCAAGAATCCATATGACACGAGGAAGCTTCCTAAACTTCTACACAAGGTTATCCGGTGTTTACATTTTAGACTCAAATAAGGAATAAACAAGTTATTTTACAGCAAAATACCGCACCGTAGCATGACTACTGTGATTTTACCTACGTACGAGTATAATGGACTATGTCAAATATGAAATTGGTGCCTAACTTTTGTCATCTACGACTCAAGGCGAAAGTTTACCAAAGTCAGTCGTAACGATTTTCCTGTTAATGACAAAAACAATTTGAATTCTCTCTTTGTCTTCAGTTTATAAACATCTTTCAATATAGGTAACTTCATTCCTTTATATGTCAATGTTTTCAAAATTGTTTGATTTATGTTCAATCTTGGAGAAAATTGTTCAATGCTCGTATATGTTTTTTTGTACCTACGTTTAAGCTGAGCCCCCTTAGAGTTGGCAACCAATTTATGCACCAACACGTAACGTTCGCTAACTGTTCGAATGCCTAAGTGCCAGTTAACGTGAAAAAAACGTTAAATTGTTAAAAATACATATTATAGAGCTATAAGGCAATTGATACAGCAATCTCCTGAAAGTAAAATTCCTTGATAACAACACCACGGAAGACAAATTTTAATAGGTGGCGGTACTAGCAAGTTCTTCAGCGCCTCTCGTATACGAGTATATCATATTTATTACGCGATCAGAAAACATCATTTCAACTGTTGTGTAAAACGAAGCAACGCAGAAAAATCAAGGATATATATCAATACAGAAAAACGTAGTTCAAATGGAAACAGCTATAAGGTTCAAGAGTACGACAACAAAAGAGGAAGCCACCACTTTGAGACCTTGAGTGTTTTTTTAATGTTATTGTATTAATTTTAGCAATTTGAAGGTGCCATTTATTCTGCATGGGCGCCAATTTATCTTGCACGGCCGCCATTTTATCTCTTATAGGCGCTATTCTATCTTTCGTAGGCCCCACATCAACTTCCTCGGGCGCCATCGGTCTTCAAGTTCATTCCAAACAGTTTTATTTCAATCGAACGAAAGCTCTTCATTAGATTCCGGCCTTTATCTTTCTACCTTACCAAAAATAATCCACCCTCTAACCAATGTGACCTAATTTGTTCCAAGAAACACAAGTGACGGTTCAGGTTACCAGAAATTAACACGACTTTTCGGGAAAGGGGTCGTAATGGTTTATGTTAATACATTCATTCGATGCTCTTTCGATAAGCCTTCTAGAAGGAATGCCGTGAAGAGGTCATGCTGTTTGTGCGTAGGCGAACGTTCCGAGAACTTAAAATGGAATGTTAAATCACTTTATGTATCAGGATTCAAATCAGATCATCTTTATTCTCTAAGTAATATCACGCCATCGAAATCAACGTTGTAGAGTATAAAATAATACTATTTTTAAGTGTTTTTTATTTCACTATCAATATTATTGTGATCAATTAATAAGACTCAATAATAAATCAAGAAATCTGTGGGTTTGCCCCGCTCAAAACTCTCAATCAGTGAGCTCTGGCGTTGTGAAATTTGCACAACTGGAAGTTATATGTATTTTAAGAATGCAAATTTATCTCCATCATGAGCTATGGAGCTTTGAAATACTCAATTGCATATCAGTAAATGAGACAATATTCCATAGGCACGATTTTTTTAAACTGTGAGAACTGGTTTATCATAATGAAATATAGGGGTGTATCTACGAGTATAATATTATTATATTAATGAATTCACGGCCTCGAAGGTCGAGGGGTAAGGCTCTCTACTACGAATCCGAAGGTCGCGGGTTCAAATCCCGGCGTGCGCAAGTAAATTTTATTTAATTAATTTGTGCTGTTTCACTAATAATTAATTAAAAAAATATATATATAGTATATTTGCGCACGTTCCAGAGTGGAAGATACTCTCAGTAGTGGCCTGGTGAAAAACCACCATTCAGAATTGAAACGTTCCTTGAAATGGCTTTTAGCCATGTTTGGTGACCAGATCTGAATAGCCAGGCATTTCCACACCTTCCTCTTCCCCTTCTCCCCCCCCCTCCCCAATACTTACAGCCTCACAGCATTCCCCAATTGGGGATGCCATAGTCTCACTGGCTCCGGACGGTTGGGAGCAGTTGAGACTCTTGTGCGGTATTCATGTAAAAACAAAAACAAAAAACATTCATCACGAGTGAAGTCGGGTAGTGAAACCAGTATTAAATGAATACATTTTCAACTGTAAACATCGCAGAACAAATTAAACCCCCCTGCCAGCGAACAAGGCAAACGGTTAACCTTTTAAGAAAGCTACTTATTCATAAAAATGTGTATTTATGGCCGATTTAGTTTTTCTATAAGATTTCGAGATATTTCGTCATACACGTAGTGAACATTGCAATTACGAAAAATGTCGTGACGTCTATGGCAAGTCCGCTCAACACAGAATAAAAACTAGTGAATTTAAAATCAACGAGGCATACACGCTTAACTTTGCATTTGGTGGAGGCGCTGTGTAAATTAAGTTGATAAAAAAACTTAAAATATATAAAATCGTTTTGATATTTTAAAGCGAAATTTCAAGACCGCTTCGCTCAGCGGAAACAAGGAGTATTGCCATTATTGCCAAGTAAAAAAATAAAAACTTTCCGTCGGCCACACGACTGGGCCACCCGCTCGTCTGGAAGGCACTTTAGAAGTGTCTTGACGGAATATGTCGTCATACAAAATATAGAAGCTTTCATGGGATGATGAAAAAATATTGTAATTCCCTGTAAAAATAACAAGAAAATGTAACAAAGAAACGGGTATAAAAAGAGATAAAGTCTAGATAAACTACGTTTTAGTAGTTTGACGGCTCCTATTATCATTGAAAAAATTATAAAAGTTAGTTAAGGTAGATTAATATCAGTGGCTTGCAGTCCATAAAGGCTGAAAAGCTGGGCCTACACCAAGAAAAACGAATATATAAAGAAATAAATAAAAAAATAGTTTTAATTTTTTATCAAAACCCGTATTTCAATTAATTTGGTAAGGAACTTATACGCTCATTTATTCCGTTGACCACCTCAATTACCGGAAGATGATGATAAAATAGCCACTTTCAAATATTCAGCGTATCATTCATATCCAAAATTTAAAAACTGCACACAGCCTACCTTTCGTCACAGAGCAATCTACGCCACTGATTAATATATGTGTACAGGCGGACCTCGACTTTTGTACATGATTGGTTCCTGAAAATGTGTGCGAAAGTTAAATGTTCGAAAGCAGAGGGATGTAAAAAAAAAAAAACACCAAAAATTGTACTTAAAATTTTTTATTTATCAAATATTACTAAGTACATATTAAATAAAAATTATATTCTCTTAATAAACTTGTCAAGGGTTAGTTGTATTTTACTACTTTTTTTCTTTTCTTCATAGAGAGTTCTGTAACATGCAATACTATTATGGATCGCCCTACGCACTTGAGATATGCGTTCTCCATTGGGATCACATTCTTCCATAATATTCAAAAATGTCTCGAGATGCGTAAAAGCTTCGTTCATGATTTTTATTGTTAAGGTCTTGTTGATTTCTTCTCGATCTTCTTCATCACTTTCAATTTGTATACTACTTTCGTTCTCTTCTCGGTCCATTAGAAATTCATTAGTCAAGGGTTCAGAATGAGATTCAATCATCTCATTAACATTTTCACTGTTTTTGTCTTTCCCTTTCAATGCTCTAAGATTTTCTGCTTGATAAGCTAACATTGGCTTCAATTTTAAATCACCAGCTAAATTTCCACCAAGAAGCAATGTCAATCGGTTTTTAGAAGGTTTATTTATGACCAGGGGCAACTGATTCGTCCTTTGATAAGAATGTACGATTAGGCATCTTCTTCCAAAATAAACCAATCTCATCTACATTGAATATTTGACTAGAGGTATATTCTCCATCTTCAATAATTTTGGACAATGACGAAATAAAGTCTTTTGCAGCATCTTCGTCCGCATCAGCTGATTCTCCAGTGAATTTAATATTGTGTAAAGAATACCTTGTTTTAAATATTGAAAACCAGTCGTTACTTGTACGTAAGAATCTTCGTTTAGTTTAGTCTAGCCTTCCAATCTTTATGCAAACTAAGAGCCTTAGCTTGAATCATTGAAGTACTCAGAGGGATGTCTTGATTTTAATTACTTATCCAATAACACAAAGATTTCTCCATTTCATCCATCACTATGCCGTGCCTTTTGGAAACAATTTTTGATGAAATATGTCCAAAATTTTTTACATTTTTTTAAAAATTTTATCTTAATTCTTTAATATCGAACATATCGTAGAACTGTTTACATCATATGAACGGCCGATTTAAGCATAAGACTCTCCATTTTCAGAATGTTTTATTATATCCATCTTATTTTCGATTGTATGAAGTTTTAGGGTTCTTGATTTTTTTAGCCATATCTATAATAATAATAATAATAATAATATTTATTTGCAACACATTATTTTACAGAAATATTTAAGGCTTTGACTGTCCAACTAGGAACAAATCCCGTTTTAGGACAGTCAAATTGATAATTTTAGTTCATATTAAGATACATATATATGAGAGAATATAAAAGAATCCATAAAGTAAATTTAAGAAGAAAAAAAAAAAAAAATTGTGTTTTCTTTAATTTTTTAAGTATGTTGCACTTTTTATTTAATGTACTGTATTGTAGAGTAATAATGAATTACATATGTGATATAAAAGTTTAAAGTATAAAGTATAACAGTTTAAAGTATGATATATGCATTTTTTAAGTTAATGTAGAGTAATAATGAATTACATATGTGATATAAAAGTTTTAAGTATAAAGTATAACAGTTTAAAGTATGATATGCATTTTTTAAGTTAATGTAGAGTATTAATGAATTACGTATGAGATGTAAAAGTTTAAGTATAAAGTATAGAAGTTTAAAGTATGATATGCCTTTTATAAATTTACTGTAGGGAAAGAATGAATTACATATGAGATGTAAAATTTGAAAGTAAAAAGAGTAAAAGTTTAAAGTATAAAATCTACTATCTACTTCGCAGTTTCTTCGTTTCTCACTCATCTTAAAACGGGTACGAAATGTTTGAAACAAAACTCGTAGAACAATGCGAACAGAACGTGCTAAGACTAAACCTGTCCGAGATCAGACGGGAGTTTGTACAAATTAGTACATACAAACGCATGCATTCGGACTCGCTTATGTTAATGCATATGTGCGAACAGAACGTGCTAAGACTAAACCTGTCCGAGATCAGACGGGAGTTTGTACAAATTAGTACATACAAACGCATGCATTCGGACTCGCTCGCGCTCTTATGTTAATGCATATGTGCGAACAGAACGTAACACTTTTCACAGTACAGACCTGGTTCATATGCATTTCATAGTGCGACAGGGAAACAACTGAACGCAAACAAAACATTTTTGCATTATCGTCAAAAAATGCGATTATTCAAAAATGTGCGAAATAGTGAATTGTGCGAAAGTCGAATGTGCGAAAGTCGAGGTCCGCCTGTATATATAAACATACTCTAGGGCCTATTTTGTTCAATATATACATCAATGACCTATGTAACAGTAACCTTGCCGATCACATCATCACCTTTGCTGATGATACAGTATTGATTTATGAAGGCAAAACCTGGAACGAAGTTCATAGTAAAGCAGAAATTGGTATAAACAAGGTTATGCAATGGTTAGACAATAACCTCCTTACTCTCAATACGGATAAAACTAAATTCATACGTTTCAGTGCAACGCAAGCGGGACAACCCAAAGATGTTCTAAATATTACTGCTCACCTTTGCAATGAAATAAATACTTGTACGTGCAATAACTTAGAATGCGTGGATAGTGTAAAATATTTAGGAATCATTATTGATAAATTCCTAAGATGGGAAGAACACGTCATCTCAATTGCCACAAAAGTCAGAAAACTCACTCACCTTTTCATAACTATTAGAAACATTCTAAACCTAAAAGATCTAAAATCAATATATTATGCCATGTGTAATTCTTTACTTGAATATGCATCCTTAGGATGGGGCGGTTGTGCCAAAACAATTTTGGACCCCCTGGCAAAAGCGCAAAAATCCCTAATAAGAGTCATCCTTAAAAAACCCTTCAGGTACCCCAGTGATGAATTATTCAAAGAAATGCAAGTTCTTGATGTCAGACAACTGTATATCAGGAAAATTGTATTACACACACATAAACAACGTCACCACTACCCATCTATCGAGCACTATCACGACACCAGACACTCAAGAAGTAATCCAATAGTTTCAACAAAAACCATGACATCCCTTGCTCAAAGACAATTTTCATACTTAGGACCAAAATTATTCAACATAATACCCAATACATGGAAAATGAAAAGTACAAACGTCCTGCGTAAACTGATCAATGTATGGCTTCTCGATTTAGGGAGGGTCAAAAGCGAACATATGCTCATTAATATGTATGTACAATTTTAATAAAACCTTCTTATGTAATACATCACTACTACTAAATCAAAAAAAAAAAATGCACATCATACTTTAATCTTGTATACTTTAAACTTTTATACTTTATACTTTAAACTTTTACATCTCATATGTAATTCGTTATTACTACCCACTAAATTTATTGTAAAAAAAAAAAACATATCATGCTCAATAATTTATTTTTCAAACTTTTATACTTTATATTTTAAACTTGTACATCTCAATTGTAATTCTTTATTACTCTACACTAATTTAAAAAATCATACTTTAGAATCTTATACTTTAAACTTTACTCTCACTATACACTTTTACATCTCAAATGTAATTTATTATTTCTCTACAGTAAACTAAAAAATGCATATCATACCTTTAACTTATATTCTTTAAACTTGTATACTTTATATTTTAAACTTTTACATCTCATTTGTAATTCATTATTATTCTACACTAATTTAAAAATTGCAACATACTTAAAAAAAAAATTAAAAAAAACTCTTTTTTTTTTCTTTTTTTTATTGAATTTACTTTATGGATTGTTTTATATTCTTTTATGTGTATGTATATTAATATGAACTAATATTATCAATTTGACTGTCCTAAAACGGGATTTGCTCCTAGTTGGACAGTCAAAGCCTTCTGAAATATTTCTGTCAAATAATGTATGTTTCAAATAAATATTATTATTATTATTATTATTATTATTATTATACTCATGTATTCATATATCTACATATACGCACACACATGTGCACATACTTATTATAAAATAATAATAATATTAACACATAATTAACAACAATAAGAATCGAAATAGATCAGAAATTTGCTGGAGGTAACCTTATTTTTATCGTAAATAATGTACAGTTTGACACACTGAACTTTGCAATCGATGGTTAGTGTAGATTTGTGAATATAAATTTTCTTTTGTTCCTCCTTTATCCACCTGCAAGGTTAAATGTGTCATGCTGTAACCCCTCGTTTTCCTTTATAAGCATGCAAATTGTTCGCGTTATAAATTCACAAAATCTTGACGAAGCCGATTATTATTTGATTTTGACGTGCAATGTAACTGATGTTATTCTACAAAATATGCACCCACAAGCCTACCAACAAGAAAATTATGTATTGTATTTAAAATAACTCGTAAAAAACGTATTTGTAACGCATTTCTAATCCATGTGACGCGTTTTCGAATAACAAGTTCCCAGAATTAGGAAATAATACAATGTGTGAATAATAACTCCAGTTTGACATTTATGCCCGGCACGAGGGGCGTTCCTAACAGCGATTAACTTAGCACGAGCTCTTTGTAAAAAAAAATAATAAATCGTCTACGTCTAGGATTAAAAATAGAAAAAATATATATATCGCACCACCCTTTTAGTACCCACACTACCCGACTACCAAATACCGTACCACGTGGTGACGCATCGGGCATTTTGAAAGGCGTGAGAGACCAGTCATTATTTTGAGACTTTATTTTTTTAATACGAGAAACCAGTTGTTAATCCTGAAAAATCACGAAATGTGGCCTGACTCGTCTAGATAAAAACGTTTTTTTTTTACAGAATAAAAAATAATATATATTTCAATCATAGAATAAAAATAATCGTATTGCGAGATGGGTAGGTACTTTATCTCTCTTCTAGATTTGAAAACATTTTTGTAATACGTAGATCGATGATTTTCACAAAAGACACACCAGTTCTAATTTAGAAAATGTCTCACACGTACGCATATGGAAATGATATTGTTTTGTGTAATGTAAATATAAAAAAGATTGTCCAAAATTACTCGTATCCCCTAAATCTTATTTTTTAAATCCTTGAGAATCGGAAATGTCCACATTTAGTTGGTCACAAAAATGTTTAAATTGCTTCGTCGCGTCGATACTTGTCTCTTTTGACATTACGTTTTTTCTTCGCAGATATTACGTGCTTGCCAGTCTCTCGATTCCAAAAATGCAGCATTTTATTGAAGAATGTAGAAAAGTGATAGGTATTATATTGAATTAAAAAAATTACAAACTTCATTCATTTGAAGCCATATAATAAAGAGGAACACAAGAAATGCGATGTGGGCGTGTTTCGTGATCCAAAAGTGTGTTGAATTTATTTTTAACGACAAAAATTATTTATTATTAATTCAGGCATTATAAGAGAGGCATAGCGCTATATTTCCTGTATTTCATTGGCTCTCTCGGGACAAGAACCAAAACTGCTGACCCTATACAAATCAGAAGTGCACCCCACTGTAGAATTTGGCAGCCACCTATGGTCGGGAGTCCCAAAATATCTGAAAAAAATCTTGACTCTGTGCAGAAACAGGCGGTCCATTTGATAGATTCCTCTATTCCCCTACAAACCAATTGCAATCTTTAGAGTACAGGCGTCAGGTGGGAAATCTGTCTTTGTTCTACCGGTATTTCAATGGAAGATGCTCTGAGGAACTAGCGTCATTGATCCCTTCGGCACAGGCGCATAGTCGGAGAATATGCCAAACGCGCGCTCAACATTTGAACATGGTTGACAATTGTTACATGAGAACGGGTCATTTCTACGACTCATTCCTGAGTTCAACAGCTCGGCTGTGGAACGACTAGCCGACCTCTGTATTTCCTCCCTCCTGTAATATGGGTCTATTCGAGCCATGTTCGCTTTTTCCTCTCCCCAAAAAGACCCTCCGCACAGCATCGTCAAATTGGGAAATTATTTCTATGTAGGTTAACGTAAAAAAAGACAAAACTGATTTTAAAAAAAACTTCGTTCAAATTAATTTTCACGCGGGGCTCTTCATAATTTCCCACTTGATTTTAAAATCATGCGACTCTCATAAAGTACAGCGATACGCTAGTTTGGTAGTGTAGTTCTACTGTATCGATTAGTCTACCAGCTACAATGTAGATACCCTTCTGCCTTCTACCGCTCCTAAGGACCTCCCAGCCCTACACCACCGACGAGGCCCTTTCCATCAACAGTTCCGCCATACCTATGCACGCAGCGGTTCATTCCTTGGCGACACGGTGTTGTTATTTGCGAATGGTTTGTTTATTTACGTTTTCGGTCAGTGCATATTTAAATAGTGAAATGAAACAAAGTTTATAAGGAACTGAATCATTTTTGTTTACTATCCTTTTAATAAAGTTAACACTAACACGATAATGATGACACACATTACTGAAAAAAATCCAGAAATGCTAAAATTAAATATGACTTTTAATATACTCGTACATGTATTTTTTTTAACGTGTGATTCCTATTTCGCCTTCCAAGGGTATTATCAAAGTATTTTCATATAACGCATATGACAAGATGATCTCAAAGCATCGCATTTGCTTGCAAAAATGACAATAATATTTTTTTGAGTTCTACAAAATAGACAAAAAATAAATTCCGTCACAAAGAAAGAAATGAATAGGATTTTTCTTTATGCGTACCTGCTATTTTTAAGAGAGCTGCTAGCTTTGCATACTCGTATATGTGCCTATTTAGTACATAAATACGTGTTTATTCATAAGCGTTCATAATTATTTTTGAAAATCAGATATTTTCGATACAAATAATAAAAATTGAAGGTAATGTCTTATATCTGATTCAGATAAAATTCACCCCAGACCTATGCACGTACAGCTCACATGCTCAGAGCTTTATTACGATGAGTCATAATCCGCATTGTAATCAACATAATGGAAAAGAAATAAGGAAGCTTTTTGCTATTTATAAGTGTATTCTTTCAGCCCTTGTCTTTAGCAAGGCTCTCGGCCAGATACCGTAGCATACAAACTGATGTTTTATCGATAAAACAACAATAGGTATTAAATGAAAATAAATACTTACGTCTGGGTATTCTAAAACGTTATTTATTTATGTTTACACAGAAAATGTTATCTTCGATAATGACTTTGTTAAAATCTCAGAGACTTTAGGAATAGGTTGCAACAGTGGTGAATAAAAATTCTCAGTCACACGACTTTGTATGCTTCCGGAGCGTCGACCTGCCACCATAATGCTATGCGGGTCGCTTATCGCACCAGTTGCTAGGTTGGCACATACTTTTCTGCCTATTACAGGTGTATTTTTATATTTTTAGCCATGGAAGGACCTACCCATAGTCGGCTGTGGAAGTGTTTAATTCCTACCTGTAGTTTTACCTCAAAGCTGGCCGCGTGCGGGCTTTCCATACAGCCAATAAAGCAGTAATTAAGGCGAGAAAAGTTCAATTTTCATACGTTCCGCGTCGGTCTCGCGCGCGGGAAACTAATCAAAGCTTCGTTCCTAGATTTTTTGGCATTCCTACGTTCTGACGGTTCGTGCAGCTTTCAGTAATTAGTCCGTCAACATTTGTGTAATGTGGAATGATTTAAGCAGATCCCCTTTGTGCGTTATATGAACGAGTGTTGCGAAAAATGAATACAAACGCAATATAATTCTTCATGCATTATAACGCACTGATAATCAAACAAAACATTATTTATTTCAGACAAATTATGGGCAATAATTTATCCGTGTTTGGCTCTAAATAATGTTTCAGGCTTTTCATGCAATGATGTACAAATTGAACTGATAAATATGTAATTATATAAATTTTAAAACCTTGCCTAAAAATCGTCCGTTTGATACAATTTACAGACATTCCTTCTTCATAATAATGCATTTTTGGTTCGAAACTGACGTGACTCATTTTCTCGAAACTCGGTTTAAAGGTGTGGATTGAGCTGCTGAATAAATATATCAATAAATACAGTTATTTTTGTTATTACTTCATTCCGTTGACAAAATGACGCATTTATAATTTTAGAGTTAAAAGTAATATTTGTGTCGTAAATTTCGTTAAACTAGTATTGTATTATTCCCATAAAAATAATGACGAGGGCTTAGAACATCACGGAACAGTACGTACATCTAATAATACTTCCACACGAAGCCGGTTAATGCATTATGGGTACCTACTAATAATTCATCGCATGGACAGGCGAGCTTTTTAATAAAACCTGCATTTGTATTTACCTACTCATAAATGCATTTAATAATTGTGATTATTAATTTCGCGTGACCATTGTCCTCATTGGAAGAAACGCGCAGGTGAAACCATTAACGAATGTGCCTAAACAACTGAACAGAATTTTAAAAAGCCCAAATAAATCTTCCCTGCAATCATTCCCGACATTTAGCAAGTACTTAATATTTTATCAACAACTGAACAAGTTTCTAGAATCAACAACCTGTAATAAATCATAACGTTAAAAGGACAAGGAGAAGAATTGAACCGGTTCTGTAATTCTTAATTATTTATCAACACTGTTAGCATTAGCTTTTCTATCAAAATTCTTTAATTCTTTATTCTTCCATCGAATGTTCATCGTTTAGATTGGGAGATCACTATCAGAATCACACCGGTGAAATCACTATTCAATTGAAACATTTACATGGCTTTAGCATTTCTAACTGACCTGGTTTGAAAGATATTCTCCATAAACTAAGTAATCATTTTATCCTTCCATTATTCAGTTTGGAAGACAATGTCAGAATCCCTCTGAAATATTGACTTTTTCACTTTGGTCAGATTTGGTCATCTCAATCTCCAAAAACTCCTCATTTCTTCCATTCTCTCATTCGCGTCGCATTCCCCATTTGGCACCGGCAGTTGGGTCTGTATATAATATAAGTCCACATCAATCAAAGGGAATGTAGAGCTTTAGGTCTGAATTATACGCGTGTCGAGGGAAGAGATGTTATCGGGACTAAAAATAATAATAATACAGTGCAAGGAATTACAGCACGTGGGGTGGGATCGATAGGGGTGGGAGTACTCCATACTCCTCCGTACACCGCCATAACACCACCGTGTCCACTATGCGGTCAGTCGAGCTTGGGACACTAACTGGACTAGTCACCAGTCAACAAGATTGAAGTGTTAAAAAACAGGTTACTGTCAGTGTCCATATAAATCCATCACTATTAACAAATTAGCTATTAGAAAAACCATAAATTTATCATACTAACTTTCTGTTGATATCATCGGCGTCAAAATTTGAATGACACGACAACCGTGAATTACACAGCGACATAATTAAAGTACCTATGGTAATCGAAGTGAAAAATAGTTTGTACCATATTCGATGGAAAGCATCGATCGATCGCTATCTACCTTAAAAATACCATTTTTTAATGTGTCTTCCTGAAAATGGCGCGATGTTTTGATCGTAAATGAGGTTTTGTTCACGTCAGTCATAAATGACGTATTGTACTTCCTTATCTGGCAGGAATGTAAATGCGAGACAACGCGGGCCCAATCGATGTATGCAATCCTTTGAAATAATATTCATTAGTCTAGTGATAGTGATGCCTCGATGAACTCGATGAATAGTAATTTGTTATTACAGTTTAAAATGCGAAGAAGCCGGTAGTAAAAACATATTTAGTTCCAAACAAATATTTAAAAAAACATATTTAGTGGTAAACAAACAAAATCAGATTCCATTGCGCACTTTGATAATAGAAAATATTTTTTTCTTAAATCAGTGGAAATATTTAGTTAATAATCAACTACATATTCAATAAATAAATAGACACCGCAATAATGTTGTAATACTTGGTTCTATCTGTGTATACTAAACAATGTAGTGTGTTTCGCATCAAATGAAATAATAATTCATAAAATATTTATGACACATTATATTGAATAACTAAACGTTTACATAAGTATGAAAATGCGTATTCGGTTGACTAATTATTGCACCAAGTTGGTGTTCGTGATCGCGCCAAATTGCCCACTAGCTTTCGCGTGACAAATCTCCCGTCAAATCAATTAAAATTCCATCTTTTAGAGAATTTCTAGACGTATTTTTAGGAAATAATTCGCACCGCAAAATAATAAAAATAACAATCTTTAAAACATCGAATATGGTCACAATTCTTTAGTGGACACGGGATTTCCATTAGCATAAACAAAATGTTTTTGTCGGAATACGCTTTTGAATAGCTTGTCCTAAAATAGTCTGTAATCCATCGCTTCTATCAGCCACTTATAGATTAGCCGTGACAACATATTGTCCTAATAAGTTCTAAGAATTATACAAAGTATCACCAGCGCCATTCCATTGTTTTTACTTACTATTTTAGAAATTTTCTATTTAGATGAGTGTATTATATTTTGATTCGTAACCTTCATCGTTCTGCTATTAGTGGATTAGTTAGTTCGATATCTAGTTAGTAGGTGTGTTTACCTATTTCAATTGTTTTATTAGCAAGAAGTACTGATCGCAGGTTGTTTCAAGTAATTTTCACTAGTTATACAATAACCGCTTATAATAAGGGAGAACGTGGAATTCAAATATTCTCAGGTTTCTCTCTCTTTAAAATCGGCACACCCGCCGCCACAATTGAGGAGGCTGGAACTCCTCCCATGTACTTGGGTAGATTATAATAAAACTATAATTTTAAGTGTTTTTTTGGGGTCCAATACTGCAGATTAAAAATCCTTCTCAAATATCGACAGAATCCCGGTTTGACCGGTCAGTGGCTGAGTTGGCACCGCGTTTGGATCCCACCCAGGCGTCGTGAGTTCAATTCTTCGGCTGGCTAAGTCCTCGATCACGACACAGACAACATCTTCTGCTTGCTGTGAAGGTAGTACGAGATTTTCAAATATTATCAGGTTAAGTCGGGAAAGTATGTCTTAAGCAAAGCATTCGAAGCAACATAAAGGCCGCTCAGCAAATACCCTGAAATAAATTAGTTTTTTCGGAAACACTTTTATAGGCAAAATCAGTAAGCCGATGGGTTAAAAAAAAGGACAGAAATCACAAAATTAAAGTAAACCCAATCGTACAAACATCTAAATTGTTTTACTTTTTATACATTCTTTAGCTTTCGTGTTTAGCGTTCTAACTTGTTGAAATAAAAAAAAAATTACGGAGAAGCTGTAAAATTTGCAAAGATTTCCCGTATAGCCTAACTGCTGTTATAAAAACATGTATTTATAATCAGTGTATCAATTATAAAAGTGAACAGTGGATTTCCTTACAACATAAATATAGGTACTGAATTGAAATATGTACTTGTACCAACGTACGTCAAGTGAAAACTTTAAAACCGAAACTCTGAAAAACAGGACAAAAGCATAAAAAATAAGTGCTTCTCGAAAATGTCCGAAGAAGAAAGACATTATTAATGGCGGTCCAGCCTTGGGGGTGTTTGTCTCGGGACGGGAACAACAACGGGACCCCACGGAGCGCCCGTAGCCCCCGGCGCAGGGCCCCCTCGCTGTGCTGCTGCGGGCCCCCGCTCCTGTTCGGCAAGAGGAAACCGTGGGGGCCCCGGGCCGCGGCGCCCCCGCCTCCACCCAGAGAGCCGACGCCCATACTTCAATTGAACGTGCAATCGACGCAGAATGACATGTATGATATTAAATCAAATCAATTATTTTTTTTTTAAATTGCTTTGAATTCTCGTTTAGGTTTCAATGTTTGTTTAAATGGGTATATTATTGATAAGTTCGTCCAAACTATTAATTCGCTTAACATATGGATAGGTACCTACCTACCTGTGCTTTGCGACTTAGTAGAAAATGACTTATTTATTTTTTCCCCCAAGGTATTGGACAGTTAGTGACGACCTATGAAAGATTTAAAAAAGTATTTTTACTAGAACAGTACCAAAACTTTGTAATTTCGAATAATGTTGTTCATCTTTTTTGCTTGTACTGTCATGTAGAACCAAAATTACCGAACTTTACCCCCGAACACCTTGTATAGAACATTTAACACACAATATTTATTTTGCATTAGCGATGGTATGAGAATACTATGTTATTTTGATGTTTTTTTTTCTCCAAAATTTGATTTTCTGGTGTTCGTCTCCGCTCCGTGGCAGTCGCTACTAATTCACCGCCCAGCTTTGAGATTCGCCGCAACCTCCACAACGCGAAAAAATACCTTTGAAATCTATAATGGATGAATGTGCACTGTGACGGCCGCCGGTCTTGTTCAAACATACCTTTTTTACATGGTGTGTGGGTGTTTTTTTTAATTGCTATTTCAGTCGTAGTAATGCAATACAATATATGCAAAATCATAAACTCTATCTATAGAACCTATGAATCTAATGCAAATATATTTATCGAACAAATACGAAACAAAATATAAAAAAATCAATGATCGACTCTTTTTAGAATTACAGAATATTAATTCAATTAAGTATAGCAGAAAAATATATAATAATAATATTTATTAATTGATAAACTAAATTTCTTAAAAACTTAAGACAAGATTTTTGTGCATAGCGCAAAGGGTAACAATTATTATTTTTATAAACAATAATTATTAATCTAAAACACTCATCCAAATTGAAAAAACCTTCCGAGCAAAGATAAATGTCGTGAAATAAATAATAATGATAGGTGAAAATATAATAAAAACAGTAATTATTGAATGGAACACTAGTATATATTGATTAACTTGGCGGGTTTGCGATAAGCCGACGTAGCTCAACGGGAGAGCATCTAACCGGACATTAGAAGGGTGCGGGTTCGAGTCCTGCCGGCGACATTTATCTTTGCTCGGAAGGTTTTTTCAATTTGGATGAGTGTTTTAGATTAATAATTATTGTTTATAATAATAATAATAATAATAATATTTATTTATTTGAAACACACATTATATAACATCAACATTTAAGAAGGCTTTGACTGCCCAACTAGGAACATTCCCATTTTAGGAGAGTCAAATTGACAAGTTTAGTTAATATTAAGGGCCATTATACAAAAATAGAAGGGAAAAAAGCTAGTATTGATATAGTATTGTAATATATTTAGAAAAAAATATAATAATTAAGTATAAAGAGATTATGGATGTTTGTTTGTTAGGTACTGGTTGGTGCTATGAGGAAAAATATGCGTTTAAAATTGAGTACTAAAAAAAGATAATATTGTTGAGTAATATTGATAAGATTGAGTTACGTATGCACGCTACATTCGCTGTAAGTACTTACAAATACTTATTACAAAATATATATTTTTTAAATACAATGATACACCGTTATTTGTTAGCTCTAATAAAACCTACTATTTCTTTTATAGGTTTGGTTCACCTAGCAACACCTACTCTATTTCAGTCCTCGCCGTAACTGAATCGGTTTAGGTTTTGAAATACGCGTTCCGGTTCTCTCGGATGACAGCTGTCATTCAGCGAGCGACATTCTTTAAACATATATATTTGCATAGTTTTAACATAACTAAAACTCAATTTTATCGTAAGTATTGACTTTAAATATAATTAGTCAGTTATTTGTCGTATAATAATACTACAAATGAACCGAATTAACGAAATAGTCATGTTTGGAAAGTACCTTTGCCAAAAGCCCGAAATGTCAAATAAAATTAATTTAAAAACCGAATATTTTATTTATTCAGAGTATTTAGTTTGACTCTTTCAGAAATGTTTTGATTACCGCAGTCAAAATCACGCCAAACAAACGCGAATGGCAGTGAAGTAGGCTGGTGCCAAAATGGGTGTCACGCGATGTTTGCCTGCAGACGTCGAAATGGTGAGTTAGGGCAAGTCCATTAATTCTGACGTCAGTGCGTAGTACCTTCAAAATCCCCAAGTCAAGAAAGCAGTTGATGGTTTTGAGATGTCCTCATTCTGCTATTTCAGCATCTTCTAGAGCAAGGATTGCCAAAATGGGTAATATTGCCAATCAATGGGCGATTTAAGTAGCTTGTTAATCATTGAAGATAATACTGACAAATCTCAAATGATATATGAAACAGAAAAGACAGAGGAAATAGAAAAGTAAGGGTAAAGATTCAGAAAGATAGTATCCAAAAATATATTGAAGATGATAATAACAGTCAAAATATGATATCGATAAAAATGACGGAGAGCAATGATGTGGCATTAGCTCAATTGGTTAGAACGCAGGTCCCGGATAGACCAAGAGGTCCTCTGTTTGAGTCCCAGATGCGACCGTTACCTTTTTATTATCTGTATCATATTTCATTTGAGATTTTTGAATATTGTCTTCGATGATTAAAAGTACTTACTTTGGGGGCGATTTAAGTCTCTGGTGGGGCGATCGAAAGATAAAAGTGCTTTGGGGGGCGATTTTATATGATTTTGGGAGATAGGTGCACTTTGGAATGTGACTTTCCGAACGATAAGAATCAACAGCATTTATTAATTTGTCCTTGGGGCTGGTAAAATTTTCGCCTCCGACGCTTTCCTTGTGTGCACTGTGATTGATGTTTTATTTAGATTTCGCTTTATAGGGGTACGTAACGAAATGCTGTTTATATATGTGAGGAGGGAGGAGCATTGAAGAAAAATATAATGGAAAGTGGGCTACGTCTTTTTTATAATGTGAGACTTCACAAGAGCGCCCCTGTCTGTGTACGGGGCATATACAGGGAACTATATCACCGCCCGGTTGGGCAACCTTGTGAGGGGGATTAAGGAGGGAGCTGTAGGAAGGGAATTGTTAATGCGGGCCTTGAAGAGGTCCGAATTCAATGTAGGAAGAAAGACAGAGTCTGAGTTGGCATCGCGTCTGGTTCGCACCCAGGCGTTATGAGTTCAATTCCTCGGCGTGGACCTCCTTTTTTCCCCTGACATGGACCACTTTGGGAATCCATACTCTAGACCAGGGGTGAGGATCCTCCAGCCCGCGGGTCGGATCCGGCCGAAGCTTTTTGGTCCAGCCCGCGAGCATTTTGGTCTGGCCCACTAAAAGAACCGAAGGCGAAAAAAAATGGAACTCAAGACTCAGTGAAATCCAGAGCGCCATGTGTATGTACATCCGTGCGCATGAGTATGTAAGTTTCATGTCGGCAGCGTAGAAGCTTGATAACGCATCATAAAACTTGTTACATCAGATTGCATTCTGAACACGAGAACGGTTTTAATTCACGGTGTGTCTGCATTTTGTCCGCAATTTTAATTTAGTGAAAACGACTTTTTTGCAATTGGAACACGATAATAGCTTTTCTTCGATTGCGTCTTCGAATAAGAGTCGACATTTGAGACTTTCGAACTCGAACACATTTTAAGATTATATAACCACAATAAAAGCTTATGGACTCACGCTAACTCTGAAGTAAAATCCATGCTCGTGTTCCGAGGTTAATTATAATTTACAGTTGAAGATTTATGTGATGCTAAGTTTGGAGGAAAACCTTTCTCTTGTTTCGAGGGAATTAAACTTAATTTAAGCCGGTGGACTCAGATGCATGTTCACTCATACCCAGTATTTTATTCCGAATGTACTCGTATAGGTATTTTAAAATTTAAAATCGCGGACTCATCTGCTGATGCAATTCGAAATAAACCATTATCGTGTTCAACGTGCAATTAATAAATTCCGATTGCGGATCATATGCTACTAAAATCGGTAGAAAACCATTCCCGTGTTCCGAGTGCAATGTTATCATTAGTTGCAGACCGTAAGCTGCAAAATTCAAAGGAAGACCATTGACGTTTTCCGAGTGCAGCTATAAATAAAACATTCTCTTGTTCAGAGTGCACAGGAAATTTTATACGAAGTTTGGTAATGTTAACAATGTTTCATTTTATTATTCGAAGAATTCTTATACCTTTTTCAATCAGTACTTATTAGGATGAGGTTATAACAATTATATTGACGATTCCCGTGATTCCCGCGAGTGATATTAAAAACATTAAATTGACCCTCGGCGACAAAAAGGTTCCCCACCCCTGCTCTAGAGGGTCTAATTTTGATTACTGTTCGAGTATTTGTATATCCGAAGAGCGTGTTCTAGGTTGATACCTACATAAATCCTATGCAGAAATCTGCAGTTACATTTTACTGGAATATGTTTTTTGGACCTGGCTGGAATTGCTACTCGTATCGTATCACCCCTCGGAGAATATCAATGAGTTGCCAAGTCGGCTTGCAGCACGCTAGGCGCTAGGCGCTAGGCGCTAGGTGAAGCAAGCTTGCCACTGCAAGCAAACAGTGGGTAAAACTTTATATAAAGTGCTACGAGCACGATCGGTTTGGAGAATAAAATCTTATATGGAAGGCAATGCAACTTTCATGTGTGTGTATTTACACCGTGTAGGTGCGTATGTATATGTATACCAGTGGGGTGCAGTGCGTGAAAGCTGAAAAGCTGTGCCTACCCTAAGATACGACAAATTTCCGATCAAAATGGATTTTTTCAATGAATTATCAAGGAAGTTGTACGCCCGTTTATTCAGAAATGACCACAACAAGCAAGAGAAGATGATAATAAAATGGCTAACTAACTAACCATAACGCCGTTTCTCCACAGGGGTAGGCAGAGAGGACGGACAGCAAAACAACTCACACTTTTTGCTCCATTCACATTCACATATCGTCTCATACATTCTCTTTTGACATGACCCGACTTCATGGTTTTGATTCACGTGACATGGTTTGATTCACGTGATCGTGCCATGTCTTCCTCGGGCGTCCCGGGTTTCTTCTTTCATTCACATTCGCATAATATATTCTCCTCACACTTCGTTCATTTTCTCTATATGCTCAAATCATCTAAGCGTTCCTTTTTTAATCTTACTCATTACGCCTAAAATGGTCATTTACAAATATTGAATGTGCAATTTACACACGAATTTGAAAAACTACACACAGCCTACCTTTTTTTTGAACAGTTCAATTTTCAAACAGAACATATATGCAATAAATGTCGGTGACCTTATTCTAGTCACCAATTTGGATTGAGAAAGTCACTTACTGAATTTTTTTACCATTTATTTTATGTCTCCTCTATTCCATTGTGGGTCGTTTAGTAATCATAATAATATCTAAACGGATTCCATTGTGGGTCGTTTAGTAACCATAATAATATCTAAACGAATTCCATTGTCGGTCGTTTAGTAATCATAATAATATCTAAACGGATTCCATTGTGGGTCGTTTAGTAATCATAATAATATCTAAACGGATTCCATTGTCGGTCGTTTAGTAATCATATTAATATCTAAACGGATTCCATTGTGGGTCGTTTAGTAATCATAATAATATCTAAACGGATTCCATTGTCGATCGTTTAGTAATCATATTAATATCTAAACGGATTCCATTGTGGGTCGTTTAGTAATCATAATAATATCTGAACGGATTCCATTGTGGGTCGTTTAGTAATCATAATAATATCTAAACGGATTCCATTGTGGGTCGTTTAGTAATCATTATAATATCTAAACGGATTCCAAAACAACAACAATTATTTTTTTTCACAAATAATCATCTTAACGTTTTCTCTTTGTTTTCCAGCAACAAGATAGAAGAAAACGGGGACATCCCATCACACAAATCAGACTTTGATTCAGTGAGAGATGCGGACAAGTCCCCCACTGGTAGCACTGCCTCCCTGCCCGCCCCCGCAGCCGTCTCTACCCCTTCCACCCGCTCCCGGACCACCCTCGGCTCGGCCTCCATCCCCTCCCCCCACCTGCTGGGGCCACAGCATAACTACAGGGATGCCTCCTCTTCCCCGCTGAGGGTAGTGCAGGAACCGATACCCATCGAAGCCGACTTTGAAGATGACGACGAAATAGTACTTCCCAGTCCAGAAGCAATTAGGTCTAAGCCTTCGTCGCTCAATGAAGAGAGGTTCATCAACAATACCCAAGACATACAGACGGTGGACATCGAAGACGACAACGAGCCATACGACAACGAAGAAAGATTCATCAATCTTAAACAAGACAGTCCTTCGAAAGACGTGGTTGATCGTGAATCTATTTCTTCCAAAACTTTGTCCACTAAAGAAAGGATATCGAAAGGCTCGGCACGTTCTGTTAAATCGCAAGGATTTCCAGCTTCAACGCTAATTGCTAGGGAAACCCCAGATAGGGCAGCAGTAGTTTCCGCCCCGGCTATTTCATTTTTGGGGAGCTCCGTTAGCTTAGAAGATGATGTCAAATCCGTTGAATCTGCCCTGTCTGAAGTCTCGATCAAGGGCTCAATAAAATCGTTGACTAGTGAAGAAAATGAAAAGCCGAATGGGGAAATCAATGGCCACGCCATTTCGGTGAGTAAAATATCACCAATAAAGAAAACGCCCAAGAAGGTTGCAAAAGTGACACCTAAAGCACTCAGCAGCAAGTTTTCGAAGAATAAAGTACAGCCGATACAGAACTCAACAACGTCGCAGCCATTCGAAAAACCTAAAGATGCGTTGTCCAAAAGCTTGGCTCAAATAGAGCACGCCGACTGGGAGACGGTGATGACAGGTCTGCAGACGATGGAATCCTTGGTAAAGTTTCATACCGTCTTCTTGGAGCCGCATCTGACTCCTGTCTCTCGGGCCATAGCCTGTCAAGTCAAAAATCTTCGTTCACAGGTGGCTCGCTCTGCCTGTCGCCTGGCTGGGAATCTGTTCGTTGCACAAAAGAAGACCCTAGAGTCCGAAGCGGAGGAATTGGCGGTTCCCTTGCTTCACAGGACCGCCGACACCAACAAGTTTTTGAGAAGTGACGCTAACGAGGCTTTGGACAAAATGTGCGATTCAATCAGCACCCAGAAGGCCATCTCCATTATTATGACCAGAGGAGCTGTCCACCAGAACGCGGTGGTCAGGTGCACGAGTGCAAGGCTCCTGTCAACCATTGCTAAGAATTCTGGACCCGAGAAGATGTTTTCAATGCACAAAGAAATTCGCGACAAACTGTTTCAGACGGGAGCGGATCTCCTCACAGAGGGTAGCCTGGACACCCGCGGACACGCCAAGCAGCTGTTCAGAGTTCTCTCCCAGAATGCGACATTCCTTCGAACCCTGAGGGACGTCATTCCACTCTCTAAGTATAGGAATATAGAAAAAGCACTCATTAATATAAGGTCGCAATAAAAATAACATTTAATCACTCTGCTTATCTTGAAAAGTGATAATATGATTTCGTGTGACTCATGAAAAGAATACCAATGTGATTTTTTTTTTCATTTTAAGAATACCAATGTAAGTAGTTTAATAGAATTTACATGTATGGCCGCGTGATTTCGTTGATAGGTTTTATATGAATAATTTATTGTTATATTTTCAATAAAATTTTAATGAATAAACGCGGTTTTCAATATTAATGACCTGAACGAATACTTTCATCAATTAAAATGGTTATCCAGGCTGATAAATTAGGTAGGTACCTCTATCATTCAGAATGAAAATAGGTAGGTAGCTACCTAAGGATCTACAAAAAATCATAAATATTATAAACCACAAGGGGCAATGGGCGTAAGAACCGGTATGTCTACATTCAGCTTTGATTGGTGATTGTAGATTGTGAGTATGTAATTACACGCAATAATACAGTGGAACTACCTAAACCCGCGGCCTGTTCCTTCGCCTAGGGAGGCGTACAAACCAGAGGGAAGTTGTATTGGAAAGGGGAGAAACAAAGAGTTCCCAATTCAGCCACCCCTCACAGGCCGTGCGTGTGGTCCGGTGTTAGGTCGTTAACTTACACCCCGACAACCTACATTCGTTATATTGATTTTGGATTTCATTTTAATATCCAATTTGATACAAAATTATCCGCGACATTCCGCGTGAAACAAAACACTGGCATTTATAATAAAGGCTCGTGTAATTGGGCGATTTTGGGTGTTTGTTTGTACGCTAACATACGACGCGATTTATAAAACATATTATGTAGTTACTAACTACGTTGTAATGATAAACGTTTTATAAATATGCAATCATATTTTTTTTACTAATAATGTACGAGTAATATTGCAAGCACTTCTATAGAGATGAAATATTATTTAGTTTTAGACATTTTAAAGTTTATTCAAAAATATTAATATATTAGTCAAGTAACGCAAAATCAAATAAACTCGTTTATGAGATTTACAGATTTTCTTTTTTTTTAAATTTATTGAACATGGTACAAATGTTTATACCTGTGCAAAAATAAAATTGATTAGCCGAAAAGCTTAATTTAAAATTTAAAAAAAAACTATTGGGAATGCATACAAATTCGTCCAGAGATGAAATAAAAAGTTTGATGAAGTCCTGTTGTTCTAAATGTTTAAACATTAAGTGGCTTCCACATGAGCGGGCGGCCCAATACTAAAAAAACAATGGCGTCGAAAGGTTCAACCATTTGGTCATCCTTTTTTAAAGTTGGTAGGCTTGACCGCTCGTGTAGAAGGTCTATTATTCATTGCATAGTACATAACACGTAGTTTTGGGAAAGTACCGAGGATAGCCGACACATTTAATTATTAAATTTAAATATATAATAAAGAACCGAAAAACAAGCGTGACCCAATAAAAATCGTAATGAAGTGACGTTTCGTAATTTCATTAAAAAATGTCAAAAAGTGCCGTGATTTAAAAAAAACATTATGAAGAAAAATTAAAAGTAATAATAATTTTTAAAATGCCAAGGGGGACACATAAAACCAAATCACGCTAAATTAGGCATATTTTGTCGGTGTGACAATGAGGTCCTGCCTGTCCAAATCCCCGGACGCAGTCCAGTTCCACCTGGCCAGCCTGCCCGCCGCCACGGCCGTGTGGGGCTGCGTCTATCTATCGCTGAGGGTGATGGCGCGCCATAACCCCGAGTTCACCAGCCGCGTGGTGGCGCTGCTGCACGCCACGCTGGCCATCATCATGGGCGGCTACCTCTGCCTGTCGGGGATGGTGCCGGAGTATAGGTTTGATGCTGATGGTAGGTAGATGCGAATTGTAAAAAAAAATCGTAATAAATAAGAAATAAAGTTATTATACCTATCTAATATATAAATAAAATTTTATTATACCTATCTTATAAATAAATACAAAGGTCAAAATACAAATTTGTACAATAATAATAAGGTTGTCAGGAACAACCAAATTTCATATTATGTATTTAAAAATGTACCATATGTGTTACATTTGTAGAAATATAAATATTTATGTTTTAAGTTTGTTACATATGTTTTTATTTTATATAGACATATATATATACATATTTTGTAACCTTGTCTGTAAATTTTGAGTTTTAAGGGGGAGAGGGATGTCGGAGAGGAATTATTTATTATTTCGAAATATTGATAGTATTATTATGCAATACGATAAACATAATGTTTTTAAATAGAAAAATATTTTATAAATTTAGATAAGCTTAGCATTTATCAAAATCTAATCAGGAATATTACTTTTTCTGACCGTCCCAAGTGGAGAAAAATATGTTTGATCCTTTCTTGTTAGGTTTTTGTAAATAAACTTAACCAAAAATTTGCAATCCGCATTAAAAAAAATTTAAAAAAACATTGAAGTTTCGTAGTGTTTATGAAAAAATTAAACTACACACTGTTCTTTTTTTTTAAATTTATCTTATCGGCATGTTTAAGAAAAACCTTCACAGCATTTTTTAAGGATATTCAACTTTTTAAATATCTTTGTAAAACATGCGTAGAACGGTCAGAAATGTGTAATATTTCCGATTTTATTTTGATAAATCTAAGCCCAAAAAAAAAACGCAATTAATATTTTTCTCTTTAAAAACACCATGTTTATCGTGTGGCAAAATAATATTATCATTATTTTGAATTAATAAATAATAACTCTATGACGTCCCTCTCCCCGTTAAATAACAAGCTCTCATTAGACAAACTACAAAAAAGTAGTATATCGGGACTTTTTGCATTGTATTTTTTTCTTTTGAAAATAAAAAAAAAATTAATAAAAAAATAAAATAAAAATATATTAATTAAAGCATGCCGAAGACAGAAATTTCTGGAAAATACTAAAGATATAAGACGTCAAAATGTTGATATTTTAGGAGAATTTCGCCGGTCGGCCGATAAGCGTGTGATATCACAGTAAAAAAAATGACTGTTGCGGCAGTATGCGGTACTATCATTCGAATTGTGAATTGTACTGAATAAATACTAATAATAATAATAATTTCTTAAGACATCACGGGTGTTACCGAAGTTCACTACGAAAGTCATAACTTGGTCATTTTTGTGAATATCGAAAAACTAATTTTGCTGCGTTATTCTCTTTAAATATAATACACCAATTTACGAATCGGGAGACAACACCATTGCCTAAAATATGCACAAAAAAATTAACAGGTCAACACATAAAAGTATGAAATGAGCTTTGATTGTCTCTCGTTAATTTAACTCTTTTTTACTACGAAAACCTCATATTATTTGTATGAAATTGTACCAAGTAAAGGAAATACCTAATAAGGAATGAAAAATAAAATAATAAATTTAAAAATGTTGATTGGTTTAAAAATAAATTTATATTGGGATAGCAAAACAGAGGAAGGATGAAAGTAAACTGAATGCAGTAGAAATGAGATCTCTGAGACAAATGTGTTGTAAACCCATGTATGATCGTGTGAAAAATATTGAGATTCGTAAAGAATGCAAGGTTGATGTAAGCGTAATGAGTAAGATTAAGAAAGGGAAGCTTAGATTTTTCGGGCATGTAGAGCGAATAAACGAAGAAAGGAGTGTAAGAAGAATGTATGACGCGAATGTGAATGGAAGAAGAAGCCGGGGACACCCGAGGAAGACATGGCACGATCAAGTGAATCAAATACTTGAGCAGGGCCATGTCAGAAGTCGGAATAACAGAAGAGAATGTATGAGGCGTTGAATGAATGTGAATGAAGCAAGATGTGTATGCAAAGATGGAGTTGTTTGGCGATCCGTCCTCCCTGCCTACCCCTAGGGTGATAGTTAGTTAGTTTAGTTGCATTTTCGATTTCTTTGCGATTCATAACTTCGATCTTAGATTGAATCTTAGAATTACTCAAAAGCGCACTTGAGATGAACCTTCACAAAACTTCGCTATATAAATTATTTTGAAAACAGTTCAAAATTGTATTACACATAACTTTTTTATCTGAGAATACAAAAAAATTATTTTATACATTTCTTAGGTATGTAGTGGTTTCAAAGCGTATTCAAAATTATTAAAATACATGCTTTTAAAATCATAATTTCTTTTTTTTCTCCTGTAAAGTTTCCAAAATGGCCTTTTGCGATTTTTCTGGGGACTTTTGCTAATAAACATCAATTTCAAGATAAATTACCAGACTTTCAACTAAGGGGAAATAATATTGCCAGCGGGCAATTCAAGTGGCGGTCACAATCTCCAATAATGAGACAAAGACTCAGGAAAAAAGTAACGAAAACATGCAAATACATATAACCCAATGTCTACTTACCTACTTATATTTCCAGAGCCAATGGCTGCATCCCACATGACGCTGTTCACAATAAGTTTCGGCTACTTTCTGTATGACCTGATCTTCTGCCTATGGCAAGGCAAGGAGACGAAGCTGATGATCATGCACCACATCTATTCCGTGACCTCTCTACTCCGGCTGCTGCTAAGGAGCACCCAAGGCACCTCGGCCTCTTGCGGGCTGGCTGCCATGGAGCTCACCAACCCCCTTCTCCAGGCTAGATGGTAACCCTGGTCTTTTATATTTTGCGTTCAATGTACCGACTATATCAACTGTTTGAAGATCCGTTCATTCCAAGGTTTATACAAGTAGGACCGCTCTGCTGGGCAGGACACGTAGCAAGAATGGAAGAAAGTTGACCGCTGAAGAAGCTACTATTTATAAAACTTACAAACATCATTCACAGCTCATTCTGTCAGAGGAAAAACACTTTTACACCACACATTCTAGCTTCATTTTGCAGATAATTCTGTGAAAATGGCATCCAATCGTTTGCTTGTTTCAAGCCCTTAGAAATTGATAGAAAAGAAAAAGTCTAACTAAAGATTTTCTTTTATACTTTTAGGTTTATTCGGACGGCCGGAGCGGGAAACTCGTTTTACTTCTACTTTGTCGAAGCGACATTTATAGCTGTGTTCATCATTGTTCGGGGATTCTTCGGGACTTACGTGATGGTGCTCGTCCTGCTGGCACCCAGGGTGGACATTGAGAATAAGATACAAGCCACCCTGATGCATGCCATATCCCTGGCCTTCATATTCAATATCCTGAAGTATATACGAAACAAGTACATAAAAAAAATGGGAAAGATCGGACAGGCGGCTTCTATCACCCGTATCCCGACAGTTTGCCCGGCCTCTCCTGACACTCCTTCACCCCCACCACCACCTCCAGCACCTGGACTCCGCGAACGTCAGCCTTAAAGCACTCGCACCATCTTGATAAAAATATTGTTTACCCTAAATAATATTCTGTACCTATTTGCCTACTCGTAGTTTAAAGTAAAACGGTACGTACCTAACTAACAAATGAAATTATTCAAATCAAAAATCGTTAAAATGAATGCGAACTAATACCAAAAGTATTCTAATCGCAATAGAAATGCATAAGGCGAACATTACTTTAACGATGCATGACACTTTGCGCCTTCATTATAATGTTTTTCATGAATTATTCTCAGTGAACTGACTATATATACTAGGTATGCATCACAGCAAAAATTTTCAGGATCGATCATCTGGTACTTTTACACGCAAAGAAAAGAAAAACGCATTTTGCATAGAAGATTCACCTCTGGTTAATTTTAGAACTTTCTTCGTAACGTTGTGCCTACTTAATTTTCAGTTCACAGTAAATGTCAAATAATGGAAACAATTTAATTTAGATTTATTATGCTTTATTTTCTTATGAAATTATTCAGTATTTACAGTCATTCCTTAGTCTATAATGGCAAAATAATAAACACAAGAAAATATGAAAACACAAATAAGAAAAACAAAACATATCTCAATGTTTGAACTGCTACTTTTATAAAGTCCGCGATGCCGTTGAAATAAATATTTGTGATTTAAGAAAAAGTTTTTATTTTTCAATACTATAAAATAAATTTTCACAAATTTAGGCTTACCAGATCAATAATTCCTTATAAAATAGGAATGAACAATCAAATTTTGTATAGGAAAATTCGTCGATAAAAAAGATAAATGTTAAACTGATATCTTTGTAGATTGATTCCACGCTTAATAATAATAGATAAATTGCCTTCGAAAATGAAAAAAAAAATACTATAAGTTGAAAGAAAGTTAATATCACAATTAGAAAATCTAGGGGTGTGTAAATAACACGTCACAACGCTCCACTGATAACACTATGATTTATTGTAAAGCTTTAGCCTGGCTTGGGCGGGGATGAGCTTGCACTTGAGCTGTTGGATCAGATCGAATATCTTCAGGGAAGGGCCGACCTTCATCTCGAGCAATTCGATGATCTGGTCTTTGGTGAGGTCCAGCATCCTCTTGCCGTCCACCTGGGAAAAGTGGATGCTGTAGGGGGCACAGTCGTTGGTGGCCAGAAACTCTGCCACGTCCTTGACGTCCCACGTCTCAGGCTCTACGATGTTCAGCAAGTTGCGGTCCTCGAAGCTGCTCCCAACGAGGCGTGGTATTGACTTCTTTACTTCTTCTTTGATCTGTGATAATAAAAACAATAAAGATTATTGGACCTTGCATCCAGATATCTTATTTAAATCCAATTCAGTTGTTAAGCTGTTAAATCCTGAAATAAATAAGTTATTGTAATCATTGGGTAGGTAACGATTTTTACACAGCAGTTCATTATTATAACCCCTGCGAGGTGTTAAAATAATATCAGTGATAGTTCTGCCGCTGAGAGCTCTGTTGTAATCTCTCTTTCTGTTACATGCATCATTTATGAGAAAGAGGGATAGGACACAAAGGTGCTACCAGCAGCAAGCCCATAGAATCATTTAATAGTACATGGCTTCGTTTAAAAAAGACAACATAAATACTGTTACAGTTGAAGACAAAATATTACTCCAAGTTGCCAATTTACGTAAGACCTTTCAATTCCTAGGCCCCAGACAGGCCAGTGAAATTAAGCTTACTTCTGGCACACAGACACGCCCACAACACACTTCTATTGGTTCATCTCTTCAGTGGTAATAGAATGAGAAAGAAAAAATTACCGGTGCAACGGGTTCCATTTGCTCAATGGATATATCCATGGGGTTATCCGCACCTTCCAAGGGTTCGTCATCGCAGGATTTATCCATCAGATCAAAGCCCATATCGTTGCCATCAAGGATATCATCGAAGGCAGCCAGCCTGGCCGTCTCCTGTTCTATGACCTTGTCAATGTCCTGCTTGATGTCCATGTCCATATCCCCTTGCAGGACGTCGCTCATGCTCTCGTGGATGTCCAGCTTCGATGACATGACATCTGTTATTTCCTGCTTTATGACGTGGGACATCTCATTCTTTATGTCATGCTCCAAGTCCGGCATGGCTTGATCGTCTGCTAATTCGCTGAGTTCGGATGGCATTGCATCAAGATGACTGCCGTTGCTACCGTTTGAATTGCCCGATGGTTCTGAAAATAAAAACAGTTCGGTTTAAGTCATCAAAAATTATGTTTTAGTTAATTAATTAAGAAAGAAGTAGTTTTATTGTTTCTAATAATGAAAATCTAATTTGATGAACTTATTACCCCTATTTAAACAACATATTTATTTATGTTTCACCGTTAAGAATGTCGCGCAGCATTATTGCCCTGCAAGCGTTAGTCACGCAAATTACAAGGCACTTTTCAGTGTGCATTTGTCAGTCGTCGGAAGAGCGTGTGTTCCATTGACAGCGGTGTATTGCGGTTAGCGTGGGTCTTGATAATTATATTTATCAATAAAATTAATATGAAATGCTTTGTTTACACCACTCTTTGATACATAAATATTAACATGTTTCGGAAGGGAAGCTTCCCCCCTAGGGATACAGAGTATACTAAAAAATAATGACAGGTATAGATAAATAATAAACATAGAAAAATAATAATATAAGAATAGACAAATTACGAACATAAACAAAAATTAACAATAAGTGATGAAAATAGATTAATAAAAGATGTTAAAATAATTGAAATTTTTATTTTTTTTAATTATTATAAAATATTAAATAATAAATTTATATTAGAAATTTTAAAAAATAAATTATTTTTATTATATTATAATAATAATAATATTGATAATTTATTTATTCCGTAATGTGGGAAGGTTAGTGCAATCCCACACATCGCGTAAAGTAAAATCAAGAAAATAACAGGCAAAAAAAAAATTATAATAATAAAAATTTACATTAATAATATTCTAAATATAGGTGTTAATGTGAAAATAAATTTAGGAGATAGCTATTTATTTTTTATTAATAATAATATTTAATTGACCATTAATATAAATCAATTAAATAGGCCACAAAATAATTATACATCTATTGAAGAAATTATATTCATTGTCTATCCTGTTATAATAAATTGAAACGATATATTTCACCATGTCGGATCTTAGTTCTATTGCGGACGATGTATCAAATGACAGCGACATTACGGATGATGAGACCTTTGATCTGATAAATGGAGGCAGTGATGACAGAAGTGTCATTATTAGCCATCACAATAAAATATATATATTTTAAGTTGCAGAGGATGTTGGCATATCAATCGGCTCATGCCATGCAATTTTCTCGGATGTTTTGGGCATGAAACGTGTGGCAGCGAAGTTTGTTCCAAAATTGCTAAATTTTGAGCAAAAGCAACGTCACATTAGTATCGCTCAGGAGTTGTTGAATGACGTCAACAACGATCCAGATTTGCTCAAAAGGGTCATAACTGGTGATGAAACGTGGGTATGGTTATGACGTCGATACCAAGGCCCAATCATCCCAATGGAAGCTGCCAGAAGAGCCAAGACCGAAAAAAGCACGTCAAGTTCGATCAAATGTGAAGGTTTTGCTCACTGTTTTCTTCGATTACAATGGCGTGGTGCATCATGAGTTCTTGCCAACAGGTCGTACGGTTAATAAGGAATTTGCGTGAAGCAATACGGCTCGAACGATCGGAATTGTGGAAAAACAAATCATAGATTTTGCATCACGATAATGCACCAGCTCACACATCAATGTTTGTTTGTGATTATTTGGCCAAAAACAACACAGTAATCATGCCTCAACCACCGTATTCACCAGATTTGGCTCCCTGCTACTTCTTTGAAGATATAAGGGTTGAAGTTTTGTCGTCTTGAATTTCAAGAAGTCTTCCGAAAGTTCTAAGTTCTAAAGGTGTTGAAAGTTCGAAGCAGTGGTGGAGTATGTCAGTGAGTCTAGAAGGTTCAGAAAGTTCTAGAAGGTTCGATAAAGCTTTAGAAAGTTCTGGAAGGAGTGGCGAAGTACGTCTACTTATATGTGCTTTTCTTGGCGGTGAGTCTAGAAGGTTCTGGATGGTTCGCAAATGCTTTAGAAAATTTTGGAAGGAGAAAGTTCTAGAAGGTTCGATAGAGCTGTAAAAAGTTCTGGAAGGAGTGGTGAAGTATGGTGAGCCAAGAAGGTTCCAGAATGTTCTGGATGGTTAAATACTTTTCGAAAATTTAAATTCACCTTCATTTGAACACACCTTCCTCGCATATAAAAAGAAAGACCAAAAATGTTCAAGAAAACTCAGAACGAGTCCCGTACGAACAAGGGAAAGCAATATGGTGTGGTAGATCTCTATCCCCCCTACAGGATGAGGGTTCCCGTTTTTACCTAAAGGGCGTGCTTTTGAAGATATAAGGGTTGGAAATTTCACCCTCTAGAAATTTCAAGAACAGTCTTCCGGAAAGTTCTAGAAGGTTCAATGAAGCTGTAGAAAGTTCTGGAAGGAGTGGCAGAGAATGTCGGTAAGTCTAGAAGGTTCCGGAAAATTCTAAAAGGTTGGATAAAGCTGTAGAAAGTTCTGGAAGGAGTGGCGGAGTATGTCTACTTATAAGTACTTTTCTTGGCGGTGAGTCTAGAAGGTTCTGGATGATTCGCAAATGCTTCGGAAAATTGTGGAGGGAGAAAATTCTAGAAGCTTTAAAAAATGAGTGGCGGAGTGTGTCGGCGAGTCTAAAAGGTTCCGGAAAGCTGTAAAAAGTTCTGGAAGGAGTGGTGGAGTATGTTGGTGAGCCAAGAAGGTTCCAGAATGTTCTGGATGGTTCGCTAATGCTCTGGGAAGTTATGGAAGGAGAAAGTTCTAGAAGCTTTCAGAAATGAGTGGCGGGGTGTGGCAGTGAATCTAGAAGGTTCTGAAAAGTTCTAAAAGGTTCGAAAATCTTAATTTTAATCAATATATATTATAAAAAAGTATTCGAGAGCATTTCACAACATTCCAGAACATCACGGAACATTTGGGAATGTTGTGGAATGTTGTCCTGAGCGAAGGCGGGTACCCCAGCTAGTATATTAATAATTGACAGTACCCATACAAAGTGCCTACCCCTTACAAAAGATTTTTTTGTTACTACGTATTTACTTATTTATTTCTTCACAGCACAATCCTTTATTTTTGCTTCGGAAATGTTATAGGATTGGGTAACGTGGACCACTTGCTCGGAAATACTTATAGGCACAGTTTTTCGACATGGGAATTATTTTCATGGTTTTTGAGTCAAGGAATCCGATTTTCGATTGTCCATTTGGGGATTCAAGATGGTTGAAATGAATTAGACACCTTTTTTATATGGCTGTTCTATCAATGGCTTTGGTTATTATTAATGGTTAAGGAATCTTATTATTACATTTGGCCTAGGAATCAAGATGGCGGATTTGAATTAGATCCAGTTTATTAAATGGGAATAAGAATTATACGTCTTTGGATAATTTTTGGGATTTAGAAACGCCCTCCACTATTGTATATCAAACAGCAGTAAAAATAAATCATAGGTAGATAACAATGATTTATAACCCAATCCGGAAACACAGAATAAGCTTGAATACAATTCACTAGTAGTCCAGTCAATAAAGGCAATAGATCGACCTGAACTGGAAGAAATTAGAGAAAGCATGAAGTATTTTCACAAAAGCCCCCTCTCCTCCCCTTGTTTCCCCTCCCCGTCAAAGTTCCCACCAAACGTTGAAATTGTAGGGTAGTTTTATAATTTGAAACCAAATTAGTCTCTGAGTACTTAACAGTTGCTGAGATTCAGATGTTATTTTTTAGAGTCGATTTCAAATTTATTTATTAGGAAAATAAGAAATATTTAATTTCTAGTTACCCTCTGGCCGGTTGATTGAATAACGCCCGTTTCCTCAGAGTTCCTCATACAAAGCAAATAAAAATATCTGGTAGCCGAATAAAAACAATGTAACTGAAACACATGTGCTATCGCCTTAGGAGTCGGCTCTCGAACGATCGTTCCCCGTAAAATTCGTTCGTACATATTGAACATGACGCGGCGTAATTTATACTCATAGAATTTTCTATGGCATAACAGAATAAAAGTTTTCACAGACTTTGAATGAATTACAGCAAAAATCTAGGTGCTGTGACTACACAGCACCTAGATTCCTAATTAACTCATTTTGTTCTTCAACTTTATCACTCCGAGATTATGGAAGGATTTTTATAAAAAATGTTTGTAATATGTGCAGTTAACAAAACAGTGAAGGCACTTCGAGCGTTTTTCTTAAAATTGCAGTACATATTTCATATAGAATGGAAAACAGTACAGTTTAATAATTGTCGCCATTAGGAACCTTTGACATTTCCCTAACTACCCGAATATAATTTACAAAAAAATAATTTGTTATATTTCTGACGTTAGCAACCCGCGAAGTGACATTTTACACCTTTTTTTGAGTCTTCGCCCTCAAGTGGAAATAATTTGTGCATCCGTTTTATCTCCATTATAGGAAATGTTATGAGGTTGAAGCAAGTGAGGGGGGGGAGTGGCTATTTATAATATATCACGTGACTCATAGCTTAACTTTTTCAATGCAGGCGATTTCAACGTAATCTATCCCACCACGCGGCACACCTTGACACAATACGTTTTAATGAAACTTCGTAAATCACATATGAGACATTTGCATACGGGGATAGCCGCCGATGGATCACATATATGCAACGGCCGTGAAGATCGGGTTAAGCTATTTTTAGATATGTATCAATTCTGAATTGTGATCTCTCACCAGAGTGACGTATTCTAAGACAAGGTACTAATACTTTGCCATGTTTGGTGCGGTAACCGGACAAAACAGAACATGACAAAATAACAGGTTGGGTTAGGTTAGATTAGTTTGTTTTTCACTTTTCTTTAATGTTCTGTTTTTTCATGGAACCGTTTGGTGTATACCCTTTTATTCTGTATACATTGGGAATGCGGCAAAACGTTTATAGATTATCTTTTATGTAGATAAAACATTAATTACCCGGGTGTTTGGTGTCAGTTTGCATCTTCCCCTTTTTCTTGCGGCCCCCCCTCTTGGTGAGCTGCGTCTTGGGCTTGCTGGGGGCGGCGGGGTTGTGCGGGGCCTCAAGGCGGTGCCCCACGGCGCGGCACCAGCCCACCGGGAATATGTCCGTACTCTCGCAGTCCAGCCACTGGTCGTATTCATCACCCCAGCCATCAAAGTGCACCTGGAACAATGCAGCAATGCATCAATCATCCATCAAGAAATGTATACAATAATAAAGCCATTGCTACATAATACAGCCGACACACTTAACTTTGCAGTCGGCCATATGAGGAACTATTTTTTGTATCCACCACCGACTGCAAAGTTAAGTGTTAATCTGTACAGGTTACAGAAAAAAAAAATGCACTTATAGATACTGAATTTCTCATTTCAATTTTGGAGAACAATGTGCGGTGCAAATTATTTAGGACAAGTATTTCAACATACGGTAAATTGTATTGGGGGAAGAAAATGGTCTGAAATAAAATAATTCATCATAAATCAAATTTCGACTAAAAAATGTCAAAGATTGCTAGTGGCGAGTACCAGCATCATGAAATTTGCAGGTTTGGTGTGAAATTTCTAGGTCAGTGTGACTCTATATTTTCAGCTCGCAACATCAATTCCATTACGAGGGTGGAACTTTGAAATATTCTATTATTAACTGTCAATTGGATGTAGTTATGCGGAAAGCGGCCAACCCAAAAATGGCCAAAATCGACTTTTTCATGTTTACCTCCAGGTAAACACGAGATCTTTATAAGCTCAAAACTTCCAAGCTCCAAATTCAATAACAATGTGCAATAACTGATAATCACTCCACAAATACCAAAATATGCTTTTGTATTGGAAAATTTTCTAACGCCCTTTTCCCAGCTTCATCTTTTTGGGGTTGGATGCTTTCTGCATAAATACAACCAAGACAAGAATGTTGAAATCTTAGGCAAAACTGGGTGAAACGTGCTAAGTAATTTTGAAGACAGTGTTTATCTTGGGAGATCTGGAGCAAACCCTATCCATGTCAAAGTACAGAGTTATGAAAAGTTTTACGATACAGTATACATAAAAATTAAAATACCAACCCGCAGTAAGCGCCCGGCGACTCTGACAATAGTGGCCACACAAATCAGGCGTGGCTCCATCAGATCCACACACTCCAGCCGCATGCCCGCCACAAAGCCATGCGTGGGCAGCACCGAAGGGGGACGTTGCGGGGGAGGAGGAGGGTGCACCTGTCCCAGGGTTATGGTGAGGGGTAGCCCCCGCTCTTTACAGAACCCAGATGGAAACACACACGGAGAGTTCTCATGATAGCAAAACAACTCCGCCCCCACTTCATCAGCATTGTAATAATCTATCCTGATCATGATGTAACCATGCTGTAATACCCTCATCACTGTCGCTTGGCATATTGCAGACAAGTTGAGCGGGTCAATAGCTTCTACTTTCATTCCCTCCACAAAGTGGGGGCGGAAGTTGATGTTGTGAGGATCTACGGTGTTGTAATACTTGAACATATCAGGGGTGGTGTCGTCCGGGTGGGAGACACCACTGTTGAGGCGTTGGAGGTAGCTGGGGGGCGCCACCAGCGCGTGCTGCACCATGCGCGCCCAGCCCACCGGGTGAATGAGGGGAGAGTCCTCGTGACACCAGAATCCATTCACGTTGTCCGGTTTGCTGTCAAAGTACCTTAAGTATAACCTCTTCTCCACAATATCATCCACAGTGGCCACCTTGACTTGAGAGAGCTTCTCCTTGTCCAAAACTTCCAGGATGTGTCCGTGACGAAACCTGGACTTAAGGCTCTCGTGTATCTTGTTATAGAAATCGGTGGGAAGAGTACGCGCCCCAGTGAGCTGGCGTACAAGAAAGGTTTTCCAATCGGAGTACTTGTTCTCTATAGTGTGAGGAGGGATGAGAGGCTTCCCTCGGGTAGCGCACCAGCCCACCGCATGCACCTCCCAGTTCATAAGGTTGACCCAGAAATCTTTAGAGTCATCATTGCCAAAACCCTCATAGCGCAGCAGGCCCATGTAGCCCTTCAGCTTGAGCACGGTTGCTACCCAGAAATAATCAGACAGTTTAGGGGAGAGGCTGTCAGTATCCGTGTTCTGTACCTCTACCTTCATGCCCTCAAACACGTTGTCCCACATGTCGGACAAGGGAGCGTGGGAGAAGAGTCTGACAGGGGCTGCGAGGAAGTTGCAGGAGAAGAGCTCGGATTCGTTCCAGCGGTAGGACTGCATGAGGTGTGTGGAGCGAGGGGGCGGGGTAGCCGCTGCCTCGTCGAGGGCCGCGTGCCACAGGCCGGGCAAGCGGGGCAGGGGCTCCATAGGGATCATACCCACCAAGTGTTCGCTGGTCTCCATTAGCTTAAACTTGTAGTTCACTTGCTTCTTGTAATAGTATTTAATGTTGTCTACTTTATCTTCGCCCGTGATTCCAACGGCACCAGAGCCATCATCCGAATTCTTCTGAGAGTTACAGTAACTAGTATAACTTCTTGCGCACGTCACACTACAGAACTTCCTTTGCCTGGTATAGAAAGCGTGCTTTACACCAATAGCACCACACTTCTCACATACGGCTGAAAAAGGTAACAGTTATTAGTTATGCTTCAACTAAATAAAGCATCAAGGGATGGTAACAAGAACCTATTCTTGAGGCAAGAGGTAATGCAGAACATAAAGGTTATTTAGCCCTCAATTTGAGAGTAAGTTAAGAAACTTATTATTATAAAACATTAATATGGTGGGCAACAGGAATCATAGATAGACTTGAAGTTGTATATTCACCAATTCCATCCTTATCTATTGGCAGAACCGAGAGATCAGACCCTCCATGATAAGCTATAGGTGTCTTCAGCACTAAATTAGGATGATTGATAGGTTTAATTTTTTTATTTTGTGCTTGAGCATTTGAAGCAGCCATCCTTTGTTTGGTAACATCACAATAATTTTATAACTGACAGTGTCAAAATCATCTATTTGAGCAAGCCTGTAAAAAGTATAAAACAATAGAAAAATATGAATTATATACATAAGAATAGAAAACAAACAAAATGTTGTGATTTGAACTTTATAATCCATACAAGGTTGCAAAAAAATAGACTATGTTTTTACTTTTCATCGTACTAAACTCGTCGGTGCTTAGATGAAATAGCTCATCATATCATGCAACTTGCACTCAGATTGAGTAAGCGTGATGTTTTCAATATGCATTTATTGATTTCGTAATAGATGGTGCATTTTATAAGAGTAAAGTTTTTGGACACTAAATTAAAACAATAAAAACATGCTCGGTTTGGAAAAATCAAAACAATACCGGCAGCCTGGTAGAAACCATGGAAAAAGACATTTTTCACGTACTAGGGATGCAACAAAATATATCGATAACAATTCATAATATGCTGTAAAAAGTCGATCATATGAAGAAACAAAACATGTACATAATAATATTCATTTTTATATGTTGAAAACCGTGATATAGCCCTTTGTAATCACCTAAAATAAATGACCGAATTCACCGAAATACTTAGCTGTAAAATGTGCATTGTAAATAATAAATTCCCAGACTAGACCGGCCATAAAATGAATTTAGTACAAAGGCTAGCCGAATCTATTGTTAGAAAAATTGTAACTACTGCATCGTAAAATAAAATAACCTTAATTGCTATTTTGGAAAGTCGGCAATTCCTTTGAGATTTTATGGGACGGCAATAAACACCTCAAAGGAATTAAGCCGCCCGGCGGAACGGCCCGCGGAACAATGCGGGTGATAAAAGAATACCTACAGCGAAACAACAAACAGAGGGCTCTAGGAGACAGTCGCGTGCAGTTTTCCGTCCAGGAAGCACGAGTCGGTTGCAAGAGTCCGCCCAGGACGGAGAGTCGGTTGCAGTAGTCCGCCCAGGACACACAGTGAGGTTGAACCTTCCGCCCAGGAAGGTTCCTATTCTCGCTCCTTGGACAGGCCGCCCAGGTCCTCTGACGTCGAGGGAATTTTACGCTTCCATCCCAGAAGGAAGTAACTGATCTTCGCCCTTCGGAGATCAACATCGGAGACCGCTCAGGCCTCTGATTATAGCCGCGTTGTACCTACTCCCGATCCGGAGGTACATGAATACCTAGTGCGAACGCGAGGACTCTGCATACAAAGCAGCCACTGGACCCTGGACAGCCATCACAAAAGGGAAGTGCCTCTGACTCTAATGATAATTCCTCCACCCTGTCAGCGAAGTGAATCTCTAACTTTAAGAAACAACTTTTTCATACAAATAAGCCATTGAACCTCTAATTTTAAGAATACAACTTTTTGTGTAGATTTAACGAAGTAATTAGTTAATTTTGAGTACAAAGACTTTAACAGTAGATTTAAGTAATTGCCTATCTAGTTGTATTGAATTATTATGTCTAAGTAAGATTAACTCTAGTTTTAAGACTAACCCCACGACAATCAAAATAAATTACTTGTAACTACCTAAGATTGCTTTTCTGTTCCTCACCTTTTGCGTTATTCCTAGAAATATACCAACTGCTCTACCCACCGTCATATCAACTTATATTTTTGCAAAAAAAGATAGATTTACATTACATTTTTTACAATAAGAAACTGCAGTGAAAAATATTATGGCAGTCAATAAATATATTCATGATGATCAGCAAACGCCGATTCTGAATATACAAGTTTTTTATATATAATTATGGGTAGAATTTATAAAACGTTTCTTAGTGAAAAAAAAACATGTCATCAAAACACCAAATCAAATCTTCAAATCAAAATTATGTACGGTAGCTCAACCTTGTTTCGACATTTGACATATTCTCTAAAACTGACGGGCCATGGATTTCGTGTGTTTTTGAAAAAATGAAACATATCTATGATAACTAACAGAACAAAAAAAAATGTGTCTGTATTTGTTAAGCCACGTCTCTTGCGAACTTTTTTCCGAAACATTACACAAAAAAACCATACACAAAAACATTAGTTTTCATACACATTCTGTCTCCTGCTAAAATGTTTTGTTTTAGTTAAAAACAAAACATTTTGCGTAGACAACAAGATGAGTTCAAGAATAATCTTTTGGATGTACTACGTATTTTTATAGGTTGGAATAAAATACCACTGTTTTGTTTATTGTTTGAATAAAAAATATATAAATGGCAATGGATGTAAAAATAATAAGAAACATGTTGTGTAAACCACTGTAATGGACCCACTACACGTTGGCCGTTGATGGTCGATGATGGGTCATCATGCGCCATCATACGCCACTGTGCCCACTACGTAAAGCCCATCGTGTAGTGGGCATATTGGCGTGTGATGGCGGATGATAGCGTATGCTGGCCTGTGCTGGCGCTTGTGATGGCGCGGGATGGCCTTGTGTCGGTTTTTCGTACACACATCAAAGGATGGCGATAGTGGCGCCCACTGCACGACACGTGGCGAACTGTTCAGTGTCCGCTTGAACGTGCTGTGAAGGTGACGTCCTAGTTAGTAATATTTACTTAGCTTCGAAACATTTTTAAACGTAATTGCAGTAGTTCGAACATGTGATGAAACTATAAAATGCATCGAATCATTTCTTTGATGAATGTATATGAAATCCCAAATACAAAAATAAACGCTAAATAGGTATTTTTGTAAATTGTGGTTCTCCGAATATTGTACTTAAAACAAGTCTTTTTAAATAAATATGTCTGCATTTATACCCTATTTTTATTGGGGTAGAGTTATTGGAAGAGAGGAAAAACAAAACAATAACAACAAATTATAAAAAAAATACATTTCCTGAATATCCGAAATTAATTTTATTATATTAGGTAGCATATAATATAAAAAAATTACATTTACATATCATTTGTTTTTAATGTCATTGCCTAATATACTAATAAAAAGTAATCATCTCGTTTTTTAACCAAATATATTGCCGCAGCGGTACGTCCACCCGGAGACACGTTGAAAGTAAAACTGAACGTCGCCATTGTATAGTGGCTTGCCGGAAATCGCCAAGCCAGCCCAGCTCAGTGGTCGGCAAACTTTTTTTTTGATATTTGTGCCAGATCCGCACTTAAGGGGCCAAAGAGCCGCATGTGGATCTGGAGTTGCACTTTGCCGACCAATGCCCAGCGCTGGCCCATCAACGGCCAACGAGTAGTGGAGCCATGATATAGTCAATGAATGTGTTCATCACGATGATTAAATATCATAAGTACGACGTTCTTAATATTAACAAAAATAATGAAAAACTGTTTCAGTTACCGACGAAGCAAAATCACGCATTTTAATTCATTTAAAGTTTCAAGTTTTTGTGTGACTTTTAGGTTATTATTTTTTTATTTAGGTTAAAAAAAACTAAAAACCTATTTTATATCTAATTAAAACATTGTATTATACATAAAGTAGATTTTAGATTCTTAGTTTTTTAATAATAATAAAAACTAAGAAGAAAAAGACGTGCTTATATGCATATTTACTTCACGATGTTTACTTTTAAAAGTTCTTAATATGAGGGCTGTAGTCCTATTAGAAATAGCAGACATAATAAGGGAATAAATAACAGTTAAATAAATTATTATTATTACTGATACGTTAGCAAATTTATTATAATAATATATTATAATTTCGATTAGTTCAAATAACCTAAAAAAAACCCGTCCGATTTATCACGAAGTACCATCGGACGGGAGGCATACATAGATCCGCACCGTGCGGCGATTTAAAAAAAATGAAACAAACCCTTCCCCCCTTCCTCTTTTCACCCGCGAGAGAATGTTTTCCATTGATTGCGGAGACGGAACAAGGAAGAACTAGATACTTACATATGGTTACAGGCAAGAGTGCCTTCGACGAGAGGACAGTTGGTTTTAGACTTCCGCCCAGGAAGGTACCTATTCTCGCCCCTCGGAGAGGCCGCCCGGGTCCTCTGACAACAGTGAGTTTTACACTTCCGCCCGAGAAGGAAGTCCGATCTCCGCCCTTCGGAGATCTATTGCAGAGACCGCCCAGGCTCTGCACCGCGAGTGAGTTTTACGCTTCCGCCGAAAAGGAAGTCCGATCTACGCCCTTCGGGATCTACCGTAGGAACCGCCCAGGCTCTGCACCGCGAGTCGACCCCACGCTTCCGCCCAGGAAGATACTGATCTTCGCTCTTCGGAGATCTACTGTAGGAGTCGCCCAGGCTCTGCACCGTGACTCGACCCCCCGTTTCCGCCCAGGAAGATACTTATCTTCGCCCTTCGGAGATCAAACCTTCGAAGACCAGCCACTGGACCCTGGACAGCCATCAATAAAGGGAAGTGCCTCTGAACTCTTATTATAATTATTCCAGTCTGTCATCTTGTTAGTACTCACGCAAAGACTTTCACGAAATATCACAACTGAATATACAAACTTTTACGTAGGATAACTAAGACTTTCCCGTATTATTAATCTAAGTGAATCTCTAACTTTAAGAATCAACTTTCCCGTATAATTAAGCCAAGTGAATCTCTAACTTTAAGAATCAACTTTCTCGTATAATTAAGCCAGTGAATCTCTAGTTTTAAGAATACAAACTTTTACGTAGATTTAAGAAAAGTGTATAGTTAATTTTAAGAACCGTAGAATTAAGTACTTAACTCTAATTTTAATGATATTTTATACTTAATTAAGATTAACTTTAGTTTAAGACTAACCCCACGATTATAACAATAAATGCCGTATAGTAAATACATACATTTGCTTTTCAGTTCCTAACCTTTTTGCGTTATTCCTATAATTATAACCCACTGCATTAATTAGCGTCTTAACAACGTTTGTTGTGAAACAGGAACTAACAAAATAGAAAGTAATATATTTAAAAAAAAAAACGAAAGCGTAAGCAATTGTTTTTATTATTCCAACATAACTGTCAACCCAAAGTGGTCAGAAAATTAAAATCAGCTAAAAAAGTTAATTCACTCTCCCAAGAATAAAGTAAAACGATCTCGGTACTGTCAAGTAAAGTTGGGTTTTCTTGAAAATCAGAAAGAATGCTTGTCTAGTGAAAATGCAAATGTGTTGGAATTTAACAATATAATAAGTTTTCATAAAAACAAATTTATGAAAGAAATTCATCAAGCCATCCGCATAGACAATTTGTAAAATGGCAGGTGGACGTAAGTTGCATTTCCTCATTTTGTCTCTTTATCTGTAGTTTATTTTGACATAAGGAATACAATTTATTTTACTTGCGATTGTTGTCTACGAATATTTTTTGTAGAAATTCTCCAAAAGTACGCAAAATTAATCGATCTTTTCAGAAGCCCCTCCTGTGGTTCCTCAAAACAAGGTTACACCAGGCGCAAAAATTCCAGCGACCACTCAGGTACTTCACAAAATATAAAAAAATAAACATTTAAATTTTATCTGGCAGTTTCACAATTATTTACTGTAATGGTTTGATATTGGATAGGGATTAAAAATGCGTTTTTTAATCCCTATCCAATATCACAAACTCGTCACAAACGCTGGAAAGAGTTACGGTTAAATTTGAAAATAATATGTCGGATATAACCGAGTGAAAGCGCCGGGTTACCATCCAGGCGCCTCAGGTTTAATCTTCTGCAAGCCAAGTCCTCCATTAGTGCGCAAGAAGCATTTTCCGCTTATAATGATCGGAGTAGGGGGAATTTAAATATTGTCAGGTTATTCGTAAGCTGCGAATGTTTGTTTTTCTTTTAAAAAATATTGGTTAATGAGCAGGCGCTCATATCTAATTTCATAACAAAGATTAAAACGCACTAGAGCGTCGTTGCACTGCACTGAGCGTCGTGTCAACACAACGATTCTTTTCACTGTTTTGTATGAAACAAACCGTACCATACAGCGTAGCGTGGCAGAATTGCCTTCTAGAGAATATTTTAACGCGTAATGCCACTGTAGTGCAATTTGACCTTCAGTCAATCCAAACTCTGTCTAAATGAGAATCCAATCGAGCTTTAAATTGCTTTATCTTTGTATCATCTATGACATATTGTGGAAGTTTGTTCCATGCTTTCACTACTCCATCTGCAAGGAAATGTTTCCTAGGATTGGAGGCAAAAGGTGTTTTGTTCATTTTGAGTGTCCATGGAGATTTATATTTGTGTTGGTGGTGAAAATTTCTTGAATACAAGGGGAACTATAATGTCCAGATAAAATTGTGAAAGTCTCAATCAAATCACCTCTTTCTCTTTCTTTTAATGTTGGTACTTTTAATTCCTCGAGTCTATCTTCATAGTGCAGGTCTTTCAAAGCTCTTGGTAGTTTTGTGAATCGTCTCAGTACCCTCCTCTCATAATATGTAGTCCATATTTGGAAAGCATATTCCAGGAGAGATCACACATATCGACGGTTCCAACGAACAATGTCGGATGCGTAAATTGGTAACTTTGCATAAGAGCTGTTGTAGTTCCAATAATATGTTTTTCCAATGAAATAAATAGGGTTTATGCAAAATATCAAACAACACTATATTTTTTTATCTCAAAAATAATGAAAATGTATACTTGAAAGTCTAAACACATAGAATCAAAACTTTAAACAGCTCTAATAAGAAGATACCATTTGCACATTCGACATTGTTCGTTGGGACTGTCGATATGCTTTGTATATCTTTAACATCATGTCCGGTGTTAGATCAATGAAGGCTTTCCTTATTAAGTGTGTTATCGAATTTGCTTTTTTAATGATCCCGGCGATTCCTATTTCAAGTCTAGTGATATGGTAACTCCTAGGTTTTGTTGTAGCATTACTGCTTTTAGAGCTATTTCATTAAGTTTGTACGCAAGCTTAGGGTTAGATTTTTCAATATGTAGGACAGTGCATTTTTCAACATTGGGTTTTAGAAGCCAACCCTTTGTCCATTTAAGTTGTATTTTTCATGATTTATATATGGATTGGCGAAGAATTTTGTATCATCTACGAAACAGCTGGAGTTTGATTTTATTATGGTGTGAAGACCTGTGATGTACAAAATAAACAGAACTGGACCTAGAGCTGATCCTTGGGGGACACCGCTGGTCACATTTCGCCTAGTTGACAGTTGGTTGCTAATTCGGACTTGTAATTTTGTCTCATTGAGAAAGGATTTGATCCATTCGAGAAGTCATCCTCTTATGCCTAGAAATTTAAGTTTAACCAACAGCCTATGGGTTGGTATCGAAAGCTTTCTCAAAGCCAATATATTATATTATGTCATTAGGAATCCGTATGTCCCAATCGTTTGTCCAATAATCTATGTTAAGCGTAAGATTGGTAATTGTGTATCTTTTCGGTACAAATCCATATTGTTTGTTTGAGATTATGTCAAGTTTGATCAAGAATGAGCGTATTTCGTTCACTATTATTCTTTCCATAGTTTTGCAGATGATGCTAATCAAACTTATAGGTCTGTAATTTGCTAGTTTGAGTTTATTTCCTATTTTATTAATGGGTGTAAATATAGCTCTTTTTCAATCTCTAGGCAGTTCCCCAAAAAAATTGTCACATAATCAAAGCTATAGGACAGTGATCCATAACCTTTTTAGCCGGAGGGCTAAATTATTAGTTTACAAGATGTTCGTGGGCCGCAGGGGGTAGGGTACCTATAACTTGACATGGTTAACTTTGCAGTTGGTGGTGTCGCCAACATAGATTTAAAAAAAAAGTGATTACCGTACAAGCGTCCCAATTGTCCAGAGCCAGTAGGTATGTATTTATAATAAACCAAAAAATTAACTAGATAGATACTTATATGGCATCAACATTTATTTAAACATACATATTTTATAAGTCAGGGTTTTCAAATAAAATTTGGTCGGTTAGTCATTTGTATTTTGTAAAATGGAAACCGTTTAATGAAGCAATCCTAAAATGATGCAAACTGTTTCATTGGAGAAGTTATGTAGGTTGGAGTACACTTTAGAAGCAACTGTGTATATAACTATAAAATGCTTTCTGACCGTTGTCTATCAATTTTTGTTCAAAATTTTGTCTCCTTCTTAACTGAGACACGAGTTACTTATTTTTGTGTTTGTATTCCCTAAAATACTTATTTTCATTTGTATTCCCTAGATGTTTTCTGGGGTATACTAATATAATTGTTATATTTTGATTGCAGAACGTTATCAACATGGAAAAGGAAGGTGAAACTAATAGTCGAAAATCAAGAGTAGACCTAACCTCCCTTCCAACCCGACAATACTTGGACCAAACAGTTGTGCCAATCTTACTCCAAGGTCTCTCCGCCCTGGCCCGGGAGAGGCCCCCCGATCCTGTCAATTTCCTGGCCGCCTTCTTAGTGAAAAATAAGGCTAATTATGACACTCCATCTTCAGCCTCCCCCTCAGCAACAACCACTCAATGATATTAATACACAATAAACAATTTAATACGCTTTTACCCCATTTTGTTTTATTATTGTACAATTATGTTTTCCTCATTTTCATCAGGGTATTATACAATTTTTGCAGAGGTAGGAACTACTTTTTTTTGCAAGCATTGAAGTTAAGTACAGCTTGGCATAATATTCTCGACAAATAATAAATTCTGAACTAAGCATGTCATTTCTATGGCAACCTCAAGGTCTTTGAAATTTCTTTGTCGTTTTTCAAAAACTATCATACCCGATAATTTTTTACTTTAGTTTTCAAATGAATAGACCAATGAACAGTGGAACTAGGGAAGTTATTTACTGCGTATTCCGGCGCTATTTAGCTGAATTTCAAGCTTCGAAACTCTTGTCTAACTTTGAGGACATTTTCAAATTCACTCCTGAAATGACTGGGAAGGTATTATGGTTTGTTGACAAATTTTATCAATTTCGTACGTATTTAAACAATATCTTGTGGATTTATGCTGATTTTTTAACAATTATAGCAATGTGAATTCGGATTTGATGTTATTCTTCACGTTTGAATTTGACAGTTTATTGTATACAAAAACGTCCAGAAGAAAAACAACTCAAGTCGAAGTTTTTTTGTTTTGTTTTTAAATATAATTTAAATTGCGAATTTATTTTTTTGAGTTAGAATCGAAAAATGGAAGCAGATAGCATGAAATATCGGGAAACTGGAAACGAGAAGCAAGAAGAAGAAGCGAGAAGCGACGAGAAGAAAAACCAAAATATAAATGCGGGAAGTTAGTAACTGAAACAAGAAGAAGCAGGAAGCAAGAAATTAAAACCAACGCTCAATCCATTCCTTAGTCCTATATATCCTACATTTCCATATTGACTCTAGGTTGCCATGTATACTGCCTAATTAAATTATATCCTCATCCTTAGAGCGTGTGCTCCAAATTCTAGCTTAATCAGGGCCCCCTGGACCCTGGTGGGACTATACTTAGTTCACTCTTTAGTATCTTATTTACACTTTCTCTTAGTAAATTTTTTTAATCAATGTTTTTTAAATTACTACAAATTATGTATAATTAGCATCTGACCGGACATCAGAAGGGTGCAGGTTCGAGTCCTGTCGGCGACATTTATCTTTGCTCGGAAAAGGTTTTTTCAATTTGGATGAGTGTTTCAGGCTAATAATTATTGTTTATAAAAATAATTGTTACCCTTTGCGCTATGCACAAAAATCTTGTCTTAAGTTTTTAAGAACTTTAGTTTATCAATTAATAAATATTTGACAAGTCAAAGCAATTTTCACCAATAAAATGTAGACATAATTTGTCTCGACGCCATCTATTTGAGGGATTTAGCCGTTACAAGCCTCTCATACTAATAAAGTTGGTTGTTTACAGGTGAAAATATAATAAAAACAGTAATTATTGAATGGAACACTAGTATATATTGATTAACTTGGCGGGTTTGCGATAAGCCGACGTAGCTCAACGGTAGAGCATCTGACCGGACATCAGAAGGGTGCAGGTTCGAGTCCTGTCGGTGACATTTATCTTTGCTCGGAAAGGTTTTTTTCAATTTGGATGAGTGTTTCAGGCTAATAATTATTGTTTATAAAAATAATTGTTACCCTTTGCGCTATGCACAAAAATCTTGTCTTAAGTTTTTAAGAACTTTAGTTTATCAATTAACAAATTATGTATTTACTTAATATTTTCCTCATTCCATCTTTCAATTCACATTTATGAATACTGTTTGTATAAAGTACAAATATATAGATAGAGAAATATTTTTGAGTAAGATTCTTGAGAAATATTTATTTAAGTTTGTTATGTATGTTTTTATTATATATATATTTCGTAACCTTACCTGTAAATTTTGAGTTTTGAATAACAAGCTCCCATTAGACAAACTACAAAGAAGTAGTTTATCTGGACTTTCTTGCATTGTATTTTTTCTTTTGTAAAATGTAAATAATAAAATACACTTTCAATAAATGTAAATTCACTTTGTGGCATCATTTTGAATTAAATAATACAAAATATTAACTTGGACCATTATGCCCATGAGCCATATTAGTGTTGCCATTTGAAACGTTTTGAACAACCAAAGCGCCATCAATTTTTGGCTACCTTTAAATGTCAGACTGTACACACCTATTTATTATATTCCATGTTCAAACAAATACAATTGAAAAAAAAAACAATACTGTTGTGTCAAGGTTTGTTGATAAATTTATGGACATTTATATTGAAATTAGATAATAATGTCTGAAAAGGAACTTCAACCAGAAGGGGAAGGCGAAGATGAGATAGGAATAGGGGTAATTAATTTACTTGTTTTTTTCCTTTAAAATTTTGTTGCATTGGTGGGGTTTTTTTAAACCTAATCCTTTTGTCTATCTTGTTCAGATTTAACTTGACTTCGATAGAATGAAGTGTTGACTGTTGCTGGTCAAGTCAGTATATGGATCAGAAAAAAATTGTGATAATGGTGGCAAATTAAGACTAGTATATTAATTTTGGTACTTGCGTAATGCAAACCATGAATACTCGTTTTGTTTGCATTTTTTTCAAATACATAAACCTTCATACATACCCCCCATTTCCTAATCCAGAGAGTCCGTGGAAAAGACTGCTGCATTTATTGTATTATTTATGTATTTATTCTTAAAATATTATAGGAGTACCACGGTAAAAGGAATGGGCTAGGTGAGCGGCAAGGATATGGATGGGCCATTTTACCAAACAAAGATATATATGTTGGAAACTATTTCAAAGGCTTGCGTCAGGGAAAGGGGTTGTATGCATTCCAAAATGGCTGTCGTTATGATGGTTCATGGAGGAAAAGTGTTAAATACGGTTTTGGCAAAATGATTTATCCCGATGGATCAAGGTACGAGGGCGAATGGAAGACTGATTACAAGCACGGATTCGGGGCCTATTATTATCCCAATGGTGATGTATACGAAGGTGGTTGGTACAAGGGATTGCGCCACGGACTAGGGACATACGTATACTCCAGGCTGCAAGTTACCTTCATGGGTAGTTGGATTCACGGACGGCAAGAAGGACCAGGGCAGATGGTGTACCCTGGGTACAGGTACCACGGCTCCTGGAGGGAGGGTTTCCCCGATGGAAAAGGTTTCTTTGTCTTTGATTCGTGCATGCAAGAAGGAATCTATTATAAAAAGCCTGTCGAAATCGAAAAGGTTCCCACTGAAGAAGAAATTGATAACGAAATAAACCCTGACGGAGTCAAAGAGGCGAAGGTAGAAGAACCAGTTTGGATGCCGATTAGGATTATGCCTTACTCCGTGGAGCTGCTGCCACCGCAGCCAATGCCTATGCCCATCACAGATTCTCTGGCTTCCCTGAGCGACGATCAAATAGATTCCAATATATTCTTGTTCGAGCCTTATCCTCATGATGGCCAGGATATGGAAGAGGAGGAGGAGAGCGAATATGAACATTATCCAGAGTCGAATAAGGATTTGCAATCAATTCCGGAAGAATAGATTACAAATTCTTAATATGTACAGGTATACTTAAAAAGCCAAATTTCTTATGTAGGAATGTGGGGTTTTACCTTATGGCATAGAGTGGATCTGAAATAAATATGTTTCATTATTTTGTAATTTTATTGATAAATACAACTTTTTATGACTTCACAAAACATGAGAACAGAAAATATTAATTATGAATAACACTTTATAGTTTATTGCAAAATGAATAGTTTTTTATTGTGTATTGTGAAAAAGTTATACAATATTGATTTGTGATGAGTAAGTGAGAATTATTAAAAGGTTAGTTTTACTCATACTTTTACAAAAGAAACTTAAAATCTAGGTAGCTTAGAATCGAGGACAAATGAGCCTTTAACGAGTTGAGTTAAAAAACCAATTTGAAGATCAAAAATCCCATATACATAAATCGGCACAAAAGTATTCAGATGATTAAAATATATTTTTTAAAAATTTAAAACAGAAAAAAAAAGTATTTAATTATTAGGTTAAGATATTATTGGCTGAATGGGTCTGCACTTACTTTTTATCAGTTATATTCCGGCCGCCTGTGATGGTTATTTTATTGCTAACTAACTAACCATCACGCCGTTTCATCATAATCATAATTCTCACATGGTTATGCAAACTTTTTAACCAGTGTTTAGAGGAGGGTTACACCCCATTAGATTGGAGAACGGCTGTGATCATGCCTCTACTATACAAAGGTAAAGGGTCACGCATGGAATGTGGAAATCACAGGGCTATTAGCCTGCTAAGTTCAGTTGGAAAGCTGTATGGTAGGATATTGGTTGAAAGGGTACAAATGAAAACAAAGGATAAAATATGGGTTGTGCAAGGTGCATTTATGAGTGGAAGGGGGTGCATGGATCAGATTTTCTCGTTGCGTATGCTCACAGAGAAGTTTCTGGCAAAAAACCAGAAACTTTTCTGTGCTTTTGTAGATCTACAAAAAGCATACGACCGAGTTGACAGAAAAAAGTTATGGAAGGTGTTATCCAAGTATGGAGTGAATACAAATCTTATACAGGCAATCGCATCTCTGTACGAGGGAAGCGTTGCATGTGTTGGGGCAAACGGTGATTTTACGGGGTGGTTTGACATTACAAAAGGTGTTAAGCAAGGCTGCGTAATGTCACCATGGTTATTCAATCTATACATGGATAATTGTATGCAAGAATTGAAAGAGGTGGGCTTGGGCGCAAAAATGAGTAGTCTGCAAGTATGTTGCCTGTTGTTGTATGCTGATTGCTAATAGTATAGAAGATCTACAGTCCCTCGTATCTAGGATGAACGAAGTATGTATGAAGAATGAGCTAATGATGAATGTAAGTAAGTCTAAAGTCATGGTGTTTGAAAGAGAGAGTACGAAAACAGTGTGCAATATAGTTGTGAATGATGAATACTTGAGCAGGTACATGAGTTTGTGTATTTGGGAAGTATGTTCACGAGAGATGGAAAGACTGATAGGGATATTGAAAGAAGGGTGAATGCAGGAAACTCCATTAACGGAGGACTGAACGCGGTTGGCGCAAACAAAAAGTTGTCGAAAGAAGCGAAGCTAGCAGTCCACAATGGAGTGCTGATACCACAATAGTGTGCTGATGTATGGCAGTAAGGCATGGAACTGGCAGAGGAAGGATGAAAGTAGACTGAATGCTGTAGAAATGAGATCTCTGAGACGAATGTGTGGTAAAACCATGTATGATCGTGTGAAAAATGTTGAGATTCGTAAAGAATGCAAGGCTGATGTAAGCATAGTGAGCAAGATTAGGAAAGGGACGCTTAGATGGTTTGGGCATGTAGAGCGAATGAATGAAGAAAGGAGTGTAAGGAGAATATACGACGCGAATGTGAATGGAAGAAGAAGCCAGGGACGCCCAAGGAAAACGTGGCACGATCAAGTGAATCAAATACTTGAGTCGGGCCATGTCAGAAGTCAGAATAACAGAAGAGAATGTATGAGACGTTGTATGAAAGCGAATGAAGCAAGAAGTGTATGCCAAGATTGAATTGTTTGGCGGTCCGTCATCTCTGCCTACCCCTGCGGCGAAACGGCGTGATGGTTAGTTAGTTATTTTATTGCTAATATAATATTGAAAAATAGAAAAATGTTGAAAGTAAATAAAATGTCATTGAACAACAATAAGAATATTTTAAAAGGTTAATAAAAAAAGCTAATAAGAAAATATTGTTCAACACAACACTTGTTAAACGAAATACATTGGCCGTTCCTTGCGAATAAATTCTGTCACAGTTAACAGACTTTGTTGATTCGGCAGTCTGGCCATGTCGGGGTGCTTCCTGCAAACAAAAACATACTTATTAATGACAATGAAAAGAAATAATAATAAGGTGTGATTAGACTGGATGTTACAACCATCTATTCTACTTTTATCTAAAAATTAATTAGAGCCCAAACTGCTTGGAGTTGGGCATCCCGTCTAATCCCGTCGTACGTCTATCGGTAGTTGAAAAACGCTCAGAAAGTGTGGAAGTGCATCAGATACTTTTAGGTCATGGCTGTCTTAAAAATGTCAACATTAATTGGATGAAGGTTTATCTCAACATTATCGGGGAATATGACTTTCTCTAGTATGCATCATTGCAATCGGCAACGACGTTTGACAGTTGAAATTGACTAAAAGCTGCTCACTTTATCGAGACCACCCGAACCCAAGACAAAGTTGGATATATGTTGACAAACATTGTTTTCATAACTTTCAGGAGAATATCCATTATTAATACTTTATTTTAAATGAACGGAGACAGGTATTTCAGGACTATTTTAGTTTCTGGTCAAAGAAACAATTGGCAAATGCCTAAAATAATTAATAAAATCAGTTTTACAAAACAAACACAATTGACTTTGACATTTCAAAATGACAAACATCTGTTTAAGCTATAAAAAAAAACATGTCTGTGTGGTCTTCTGTAGGGTGATTTTTCTCCCCCCAATATTGATGAAATTATAGAAATATTAAGCAGCATCGGGCGGCATCCTGGTGATATTGATAATCTATCTTATACAATTTTATCAATATGGCCATGCTAGGTGCGGGGCCTACTGGAGGTGTAATAGCTACACCACTGTGGAACTCACCCATCGATGTAGACCTTGGCTCTGAGGGCGGCGAGGTGGGCGTAGTAGGTAGGCGCCGGGTAGGACACGGAGCGGTTGCAGCGGGTGAACATGTGGCACAGGTGGAAGGCCAACTCCTGGACTTCGGACTCCTTCATGTTCGCATCGTCCCAGAGCCGGTGGTAGTGGGTCGGACGGGCTGTGCCTTTAATCGACTCGTGCGACAACTGTACAAATACAAAAGAATGAAGAGAAAATGTAAAACATGCAAATACGTATAGGTAAAACTCGCAGCCCGCAGTGAATATTTTAGTGGTCAATATTCAGTTTGTCTTTATCGAAATCAAATTAAATACCGGATCAGAATAGGAACCCCGTGGGTTTCCCACTGCAGCGCCACGGGTTCAATAAGGAACTCCGGTGGAAAATATGTGGCTATAAAACAATTTATATTGAATAAAACTTTTGTTATATACAATTACACGTAGAATTTATAAATCATTATCTAGAAGTAAATTAAAAAAACATCTCATAAAAACACCATGTTATGTTGGTACTACTGTTTCTGACGTCACATGAGTACCGAAATGTTCCAGTTTTATAGGAAATGTACTCACATTGTGTAGGTTGCAGTATAAAATGGATGATAAAGCAATATTTTTTGATAAGTTGAGTCCTTAAGAGGAATGGCTGCGCTGCCTGTTTGGTACATAACTTAATTTTGGATTTGAGGCCAAAATACTCACCTAAACCTATTTATATTTTTTTCATCAAAAAGTATAGCAAATATCTAGTATTTATTAATTTATTTATTTTTGTTTTACATTATGAAATACAGGCCATTTAAGGAAATGATTTTTCATGATTTTAGAGGGACCTTTGACAATTATTTGGGTGCTAATGGTGATCTAAAAAAAGATTTACCCCGTATACTTTGAAAATATAATGAAATATAAAATAAAATTCTATAAAAAAAAAATTTAAAAAGCATTATGGTGGACTTAAAATTAAATTAAAAACGACCAAATTACGAGGGAACACAAATTTGCCGTACATAATTTAAAATCTCAAATCGAAAAAATTTCTTTTTAAAATTTTTATTTACGTAATCATATTTACAGAACAAATATGATATGATATATATATTTAAATAATATTCTAAGTTGCCTCCATAATTACGAAAATTGATTTTTTTCGTGGCTAACACTTCAAAATTTAAAACAAAAATAAATAAAATACTTCTCATCCGTAATAGATATTTACTAAACATTTGATTAAAAAATACATTTTTCAGTTTGGATGGGTAATCCAAAATGAAGTTATGTATGAAACAGGCGATGCAGCCATTCCTTTTAAACCAATACTACGGTATTTACATTTTACAGCCAGTTAATTTTTAGGTTAATGTTAAAATTAGTTTAGCGGCATCACTCAGTAATATTATCAAATAAGTATACAATACGGTAAAGGAGTCGTTCGGCTGGACCGAGTCCAATGAGTCCGATTTCAAAGGCGGTGGACTTACCCGAGTTCGCAAATCCGGATGTACTCGTTCCAGACTCACTCAAAGAACAACTAAGGTTTTGGATTGGAGTCAGAAACGAAAAGCGACTATATTCGAAGGTGCAATATGAACGTTTTTTCTTTCGGGAATCAGAAATACCACAGAAACAGCGGAACGATGACCCCTGTCAATCCACCGAGTTCGGCGGAATGGCAGACTCAAGGTTCTTAGATTAGAAGGTTCGCTCATATAGGGGGTAGAGCGGTGATTGGTTAGAAAGTTGTGACACAGGTAGGGGCCCTCTTCCCGCTGGAAGATTTGAATTCACCGCTATGCAAGGGGCGCCAAGTGACTCTAAATACATTTGCTAACGATTATACTCATTATTATTTATTAATCTTAGTGTCTGGAACAGAAGGGAACAATTCCAGGAATATTAGTGTTATCTACATTGATGATAAAGAATCAAGGTTATGAATGCCTTACACATTGATGAATGTTGGGATATTTGGTGCCTGACTATTTTATAAATTGTTCAGATTGCAAGTCTCATTTAGCAAACTATCATGGCAATGATATGACAAGGAAGGTGTTGAGAATAATTTTATTCATATAAAGGGTTACACAGAGTGGTAGATATTCTCAGTATCGTCTTTTGGTGAAAGACCACCATTCAGAATCGAGACGTTGCATGAAATGGCTTTAGCCTTGTTTGGTAACCAGACATGAATAGCCAGGTACTTACATACCTTTTTCTACCCCATCTCCTTCCCCTCCCTATACCCTTAAGTCTTAATATACCCGAATTGGGGTTGCCATAGTCTTACTGGCTCCGGTTAGCAAGGAGCAGTTGAGATTCTTGTGTGGTATTCACATAAAAGGAAGTGGGAGGGGAAGAAGATGGGATAGAGGAAGGTGAGGAAGTACCTTGCTATTCAGATTTGGTCACTACGCACGGCTGAAAGTAATTTCAAATATTGTGTCGATTATGAATGGTGGTCTTTCACCAGGGCGACACTGAGAGTATCTACCACTCTGGAATGTGCCTTTAGCGGTTAGGTAATGCACTAAAGTTATGTGTGCAATATGCATTCTACTAGTAATAAATTACCAGGTGAGATGATTATTTATTTATTATACCGACCGTCAATACTGATCATTCGTTACGGGGCCCCAACCTACGCCACGAGCTTACGAGCGGCCCATAGTTTTTTTTTCTCCCAAAATGCGTGTATGAGTAAACCTTGTAATTTAAGAATCTTGGAGGGGACTGACAGGAATGAAGGGCCGAATTCGAGGAATGGAGTCCGTGTGGCTGAACTCGGAATTGGAACCGAGTTCGTAAATTAAGTGGAATGACCCACCTCTAATCATTCGTCTTCCCTGGTGGATTTTTTTGAAAGCTGCTCTGAAAACCGCCATTTTTTCATACATTTTATTAGATTTTCTGTGAAATATATTTTTAACACGATAACGAAAATTCATAAAATAAACATTAGTTAACATGCATACGACCTTACTGCTTTTTTGCCACAGGTAAACGAAAAAATACTGAGGCTATTAGCTTTGTACTAACAGTTATATGCTTCAAATGCATACAAAATCCACTACCCTCTTATCAAATTGTTAAAATTTAAAAAAAAAAAATTAAACCTAATAAAGTTAAAACGTTGGTATTAATTTGAAAAAATGGACTAGAGTTCCTTATTCCTCTGGTAGTTATCATTGAATAATTAATATTTTCCATTTATAATTACCTATAGGAGTTTTTAAATATTGACAGATTAATCGTGACCCGGGAATGTTTTCTTTCTTTTAGAAAAAATTTCACTGACAGCACTTTACATGGGAACTATGTTTTATATATTTCAAATCAATACAAATTTTAGGTAATTTTTGACAGAAACACGTTCAAACACAATGCTTACTCTAAAATGACGCAAACAAAAATGACAGATTTGACACATTGGTGAAGTGCAACAGTGCAAATAATACAAAACGGGGATGCCCTGTTATATTATTTTCCCACAATATTAAAATACAAAAATTGGAATCCCTCTAAAACCCGATATGCTACAAAAAAAATGATGACATTTTAGAAATTAGCACACAATTTAGCATTAAAATATATACACGGATATTTTCACCAAAGGAATAAAAAATGTGTTGACCAGTATTATCAAACGCGGCTCGCGATCTACAAATGGATTTTTTTTGAGTGGCGAGGGTGACGACACATTTCTGGAGATTTTTGATTTTAGTGTGGTGCAAACCGATCCTTCGAATTTTGTTCCAATTAGGTGTGGTATGAATTGACAAAAATTACATAAAAAAAATGTTCCCCGCCAGGGTGAAAAATAATTACGGCAGCCGTTCATTTTTATTTAAAGCTACGTGAGTTGTACGAAATTAGGCTGCGGTTTGTGCATCAGTGTTTTATTGACAATAATAATCGCACAAGCTAGTGACTTATGATATGCGCCCTTGAGGTGATTTTCTCACGAAAATGGAGCTATAGAAATAATCCATTTATTAAGAGAGATTTTTAAGACAGAATCAATACGCGCGGCTAGCTAGAGTGATATGATAGACAAGTCAGTGATTTTTTTCTTGAATGTTTTGAAGAAATTGAAAAACATGAAAACGTAATCTTTAAATCAATGATTATAAACTTTATCAATAAAAGCGTATATATTTTTGTAATACATATATTATAATTAGTTGGAAAAGTTTGTGGTAAAATTTTAAATTCAAAGAGAGAACATGGTTTTCTCTCTTTCTAATTCTGCTTAAATTATATCTAAACGTAATGCAAAAGGAGATAGAACGACTTTTACGAGTTTGTCGCAGTTGGTGGCGTAAACTATGGGGCTCTACTGGTTTAAATGTTTGATGGCGTTTACGCTATTTGGATGTCCAAGAGGTCAATAAAGGCAAAGAATTAGACAATTTAGAAGCACTTATCTTATCTTTTTTTAATATAGTCCTGACGAAGGAAGGGTCCTTCCGAAACCGGTTGATCAATATATTAAATGGAAGTGGTTTAATACAAATGTATGTTGTTATATTATAGAAATGCATTTTACAAATATGTTATTTGCTTCTGTTTATTACACTTTATTTTGTTTTGTACACTTATAGGTCATTGATATACATGGCATCTGGAAAGTAATGGTACGTGATGGAAACTGGCGTATTTACATCACATTTGGAGTCAATTTTGTGGTTCAACTTTTTTGATTTGAGCTTTTTTGTTTTTGAGCAAATCGATCACTACGGGGTTACTATTGTCCTTTAATGCACCGAGGTGTAAACACAGCTCCAATACTTTTAAACCCTTTAGTTTCCGAAAAAAGTTATTTTTTAAAAAGGATAAATGCTCAGATCGAAATTTAAAAAACAGGCGAGATGCTCAAATTGAAATTTTTTTTTTGGAGTTATCCGAGATGTAGATTCACCAGTTTCCCACTTATACCACTAGTTTCCTGAGACACCGTGTATAACAAATTTGTGAAATAAGTGCACTTTTCTGATTTCCCAAGAGATGCATGTAACAGAGAAAAAAGAGAATCGTGGTTGAAGGCTATGTAACTTTGGAGTCAATCAACTCTTTTCTAAGTTCGAAACATTTTCAAGAACTTTTCATCAACAGAGTGTAATTCGATTGAAGGATGGCGCAGTGCCCACAACTTTTATATAGGTATATGTTTATTAGGTTATGGGGTAAAAAAAATGAAAAATTATGTATCCACTTCTTGAAAAACGATTATTATTTCCTACGCGATATTTAGCAGATTCAGAAAAAAAAAACTCAAGATTAAATACAGTATTTTACAAACAAAAATGTGTTTTATTTCATGAAGGAATGGGTTATCAAAATTAATAAAAAATTATCGTTGCCCTCAAATGTAGCCACTGAAAAATTCATATTGGCAACCACAGAAACAGTAAGAGGTCGCCGCCATCCAGGCAACCATTTGGACAGATATTTTTGTTGGTATGTCAACTCCTTATGTTATTTAGTCATTGTTATTTTGAAATTTGGTTTTCGAGGTCCCGTGGATTTCGAATTAACGGGGTTCTACTGTAATCGAGATGGAACTTACCAGGTAAAAGTCTAGTTCGGTCGGATGTGTGATTTGGGTATCAACGCAGGTGCCAACCGGGACATTAAAATTGCGATCTCCATCCTTTGGGTTAGTGGGGAAAAATCTGGAAGTAAATAATGTCACGCCATGAGCTTCCAGTCTTCTGATTCCGGATTGTAAAGAATGATGATTTCCGATATGATTCTGGACAATATAATGTGAATAAATAATATTCTACATTTCAGTAGTTAAAGTATATGTATTTCAATAATAATTATTCAATTACTAAATAAAGCGGTTGTCTCATCATCTCACACGTTTTGATAATTATTGTAGAGATCTGATCAATGTCTTCTAGCAACTAATTATTATTGTGAAAATAAATTTAAATAATGCAAAAACAAAAATCTTTTACCTGGTGTGGTGACGTTTCTGCACAACAAAGAATGTGATCTTCGGCTTGTAGTCTACATTCAGTTCAGAACAGGCTGCTCTGATGGCCATTAATTCGCTGTTCAAAACCTGAAAAATGATGAAATTAATAGTAACACATCACCACCTCAAAACTTTCCCCCAAACCATTCATAACCTCGGCCAATGCCGGGTACTTTAGCTAGTTAGATTATATAGATAAAACAATAATAATTAAATAATTAAAAATGTACTTTGTTTACAAGTACATTTTTAATTACCCGTAGTAGTACCCGTAAAAATAATAATGACGCCACGAAGTTACCAATCGTTTGAAGAAATTATAAAATAATATTTAATAGCCACAAGTATTAAGTAATATGAGAAAAAGCATTAGTTTATAACATTGTAATAGAATTTATTTTGCCACAACAATAACTAAATGATGGAAAACATAAAAAAAATATATACATTTAAAAAAAAAAATGCACATTTAAAAAAAAACATACATTTAAAAAAAATATATATAAATTTAAAAAAATTCTAATATAACTTTTTTTTATTATCCAAAACAGTTAATTCATTTTCAAAATTAGAAATATCAAAAACTTTTAAATACTAAAACCATATTAATAGCATTCGGAACGCCACGCTCTGTTCCTTACTTGTAGATTTCATTACTATGGAGTCGTGGCATGCTGTTTAGGTATTTGTACCGGCAAATACTTTGAAGTAGTGGAGAGCTGTTCAAACTGTAGTGATGTTATAATCCAAGTGAGTCTTGTTTGTCATAGATTTTCTTTGGGAGTTCAATGCACAACCGCTCATTAGAGAAAACCACTACTGCATGTGATACATCCGCGTATGGGGATAGCGGCCGATGGATCACACATGTGACAGCCGTGTGGATAAGATTAATGTTGAAAAAAATACTCACTGTTTCGAACTGACCTTCAGAGACACCATCTCTGAAAAATATGATGTGCTGGGGTTTTTGTTTAGTCTTGCCATAGAAGAACATCAACTGCTGTTTCATCATTGCCGCCAAATCAGAAATGATTTCAACCTGCAAGTGATGAAATCAATTAAGTGTATTTATTACACATTATCTTCAATACTAATTTAAATAATGTGTTTCAAATTACTAACGCATGGCTGGGATAGTTACCTTGGGGGGCTGTAGGCGAAGTGTTATGTTGTATTTGAATGCTTTTGGGTCATGCGAAGCCACCACTGCCGCCAAACTTGGCTCGTCCATCTGAAAATGTAATTGATAACTTTTCATTAATCCACATGGCTATTGAGATAGAATTGAAGCTGTGATTATGAAGTACATATTCAAAAGAAAATTGACAGCACAAATAAAACACCACTGTAATATAGCAGCATTAGCGTGAAACACAGACTTGTTAGTTGTTGAGCATTGTGTTGTAATTGGAATAAAATATGTCCAACAATAATAAACAAACATTATAAAGTAATACCTTTTTATAAGGTTCCCTACTTAAAAGTGTCTTTTTTCGGCCCTTTCAAAAACCTTATAATATGTAAGTAGATCAGATTATGCAGTAGAAACGAGTTAATTCGAACCCCAATAATTAAAAAAAATTAAATTGTAAATTCGAAATTTCTGCCAAAAAATATCCCCAGAAATAATTTTTCACACAAAATGGTTTTTAATTCGAAAAATTCGTTAATCCATAATTTGAAATTTATTTTGGTCAGCGAATGAAAATTTTTCTGTTGAAAAAATTCGATTTGTGCGAAAATATGTCATAGAATTTCGTAAATCTGAATCTGACAGGTGGGCCGTGGAGAGAAAACGCGGGGAAAAATTGACTTACGCAATTATACATAGTCCTAATTTGTATAATAATTTCGTAATTCTGAAACAGACATGTCGGCCGCGCCGGATTATGGATGCAAAGTTTCGATTTACACATGAATACGGCGTATTTTTTAGAATTTACTTCGACTATCTGAATTTGAATGGCTGGCCGTGACGGTTATCGGACACGAAAATTGGATTTACAAGGGATTGTGTGTGGCATTTTTATTAATTTACATAGAATAATTGAATTTGAAGGCTCGTCCGCGATGGTTATCGACTGCGAATATTCGATTTACACGGAAATGTGTGGTATTTTTACGAATTTACTTTGAGTATCAGTCATATAATTACAAATTTACCTTCCTGAATTCAAAGTGGGGGCCGTGAAACTTGACTTGTCGGTGTTTTTCTCTCAAAATTTCAAATTATGTGGGAATTCGTTAATTCTAAATTTGGTTTTCGATGCCCTTTGGATTTCGAATTAACGGGGATCTACTGAATATGCATTTGCATGTTGTATATAAAATAAATTTTGATAGTCCATATAATCCAATGTGAGTTCACTGCATTCCAGTCTGGTATATTACCTGTCCAGGTGACGGGTGGGTCACATCAGCCCCCACGATCATGCAGGGATTCTGCAGGCAAGGGGGCCCACCCCTAGAAAGGGCGTGGTTGGTCTCGTCCAACTTTGCATTCATCTTCAGGAGGAGCTGCGAGGCTGTGTTGTCGTTCATCTTGAAAACTGTACGTGACTTCACGCACTGCGTCAATACACCGTACTTCAACTCTGCTATCTGTTTAATCTGGTCAATCAAAAACACAACAATTTAGATTGGTAATTCCTCGTACGAAGCACGACATGTTAAAATATAAAATGGCTTTGTTAATGGTTCTAAAATCTAAATTCACATAACATAACGGAACATTTTGCAAATTTATGAAATTATAAGATAAACAGGAACATTTCGCACAAATTATTAACATACCGCGTACCTAACAATATATAGCCGGCCTGTTTCCTGCATCCTACAACATGGGCCTCTTCAAGACCCAAGTTCACTCCTTCCTATCCTCTAAAAGACCCTCCACACAGCATCCCCAAAGATGATATAGGCCTTGAGGGAACTTATTTCCTTCAGGGTCTCCTGTGTGGAGTTACCGTAAAAAAAATAAATGTCTTTTGGCTCTGAATTGGCTCTTTTCTAACTGAAACCTGGGTTTATGGGCTTAAATTGAGCTGTTTAACAGATTTTTCAAATAAATCAACAAAATTTGGAAATCAACAACTTCACATAAATTATTGATGTCTCAAGCCATTTTTGCTTCAAATTGTTTTTACTGAAAACTTTACAAGGTCAATTTAATCCACATAGAAAAATAATATAGTCTTGTGCACCCCAACTTTTTTCGTCATTAATAGTGGCCTGCAATTGAATAATAAAAGCCTAGATTACTATGTAAATGCAGTATGGCTGTGGTACCTGAGCATACTGATTGCCCCATTCCGAGACAATAGCCATCACGAGCTGCGTTCCTTTCTTGGCAGCCTCCTCAAAGACACTCAGCAAGTCCTGAACCCTGATATTCATCACTTCAGGGCGGTCTACCTCCATGCCCACCCTTCTGGCCATATTGATAAGCTGAAAACAATTCAATATGCAAGAGAGGTCAATTTTTTATGTGACTACTGCACAAAAATTTCAGTAAGTCAAATCAATAAATGCTGTCGAATTTTATCACGCTGAAATATTAAACAAGAAAAATAAAAATTTGGGTGGCTGATTCAAAATATTGAAAATAGAAAAAGATTTTAGACTGTCACATATTTGCACCTGGATTCTAACAATTGTTAATAATAATTAAATAACAATTTTTTTTATTTTAATCATTGAAGATAGATAATAAACAACTCTTAGGATGAAACATGAAGCCGAAAAGACACAGAAAATGAAAAGATACGGAAAATAAAAAGACAACGGTAGCAGCTGTGACTCGAACACAGGACTTCATGGTCTATCCGGGACCCTGCACACTAATCCACTGAGCTAAGGCTACCTTAAGATATTAAAAAAAAAAAAATAATATGAAATATTAAAAAATATTGGACATAGCTCAGACAAAGAAAACGCCATAGGTGAAAATATTGCAAGGCCGAAAGCAATAAATGATGTTCATTTTTACAGAAATACTAAAAAAACTTTTTGATATTGTATTTAGCTAGGTGGGCCGTTCGGTTGTGCATCACTGCTCTAAACAGTTGTTTCACGGCTCGATTCAGTGTTTGCAGCCATCGAGGTCGAGCATTCCAACCTAGGCCATCGATATATCACTAGTTACTGTACATCATCAATAGAGGTATATATATATGTATAGTTACAGATGTAATCAATAGTTCCACTTGTCTGCCATCGACTCGGTCCAAGACTATAATCGTCCAATTCTTTAGTTTGGCTGCACTTATGAACCTTCCCGCAAACCATTTGCCACCTCTAGAAACATCCAAAGTTACATTTATTTATTAAAAAGTTAATGAGTTGACCACCTCTGGAAACGACTATACAGTGAAATTCTCATAAGGTTTTCAAGGGACTGAAAAAAAAAACTTCTTATGTTCTTAGGGTTCAATTAGGCCATTTTGTAATATCAGCTTTCAAGACATCGATAAAACAAAACTTCGAATTGAGAATCATGCAAGGGATGCTTTTGTTATTTCTAATTTTGAAACTGTCAATTCATGGTGGAATTCCGTATTAAAATTAATTTTTTTGATTAAAAAACCTTTTTAACTATTTCCACTTATTTATACATAAATAAATACTTTGGATGCTTTTGTATACGTATAGTGAAACTGGTAAGTTTTTTTCCAGTCCCTTGGAAAACCTTATATGTGGGATAGAGCAAATACTCTTAAATGACAATACCTCCACCTCCTGACATTTAATGGCAACATGCTACACTAGCGCCCTCTACTGGCCCGGGCTAAGTGTACTGGGCCGTGGTAAGTGTAGCGCTTCCAGACTGTATTGTAATAAATATTTTATTATCTTTAATAAATATTTATTTTATTATTTTAATAAATATTTTATTGTAATAAATATTTTATTATCTTTCTAAACAATTTAGACAGTGCGCGAGCAGCGAGGTTATAAATGTTAATACAATCCTAATGGCCTCTTTAAAAAAAATACATAATTTACATGAGTAAAAAATGACTAAACTCATATGTAGGTAACCTAATATTTATTTTCTAAATTATCGATTTCTATAATTTATTAAGAACACATTTCACAGAAAATCTATTAAAATGTATGAAAAACCAATTCGTAAAACTCGGGCCGATAGAGGGCGCTAGTGTAGCATGTTGGCGTCAAATATCAAGAGCTGGAGGTATTGTCATTTAAGAGTATTTGCTTCAAATACGTGACAATATTGAATAGAATTCATAACTTTTGAACAACAATGAAATGTATTTTCCTACCTTGGTGTTATAGCTTTCTCTGAGTATTGTAACGATGGGGCGGGAATAATTCGGGCTGGCACCTTTTCAAAGGTTTCGGATACCTTCAGACCAAACTCTTTCAATGTTGGGTCTAGGTTATATTTCATCTGTGGAAGAAACAAGATGTTAGCATTTCACGGTAAATATGCACACACATTTAAAATTAACATATTTTTTTAGAGGTCATACACCTCTACGAAATAAGCACAAACTCTTTTTTCAGAGAGATGAATAAACTTTTAGTCTGGCAAATTTCAAAATGAATGCATTATGCATGTAATGATAATGCATAATTAAAGTTGATGAGAATCCACCTCTGCGTAAATCACATTTGGCAACTTTACAGAAGGGACAAAAAAAAGACACTCTAAAACTACATTTAACATGTGGAATGCCAATGCGTCATTTGTGGCAACCACATTGTTCCGTTGAATGCCAACATGCAATATGGAGTCGATTCGGAATGGTCAAGTTCTCTAGGGATTTTGAGCTTTAAATATGTTCGTACAATACTAAAATAAATTTTATCAGATTGGCAAATTAATAACACTACATTTAAAATATTCTTGATTGTTACACGTCAACTGAAAAATTAAATACATAATATCCTGTCCCCGCTAAAAAAAATTCCAGTTTTCAAAGTCATATTACTTACTGTACTTATTTATAGGAAAACCTCATTATTTTACTTATGCACTTGCTTTTAACTACAGTATAACCCCGTATTTACGTGCCCAGAATTCACATTTTCCGGCGTGTATTTTTTTCAGCCCCGAGGTATTTCAGTACATTTAATACCCGCATTTACATTTTTCTTTCCCGCGATTTACGTCCGAAATATTCAAAATAGGCGAATTACGCGCGCTTGACAATGATTGACATTCGAACGGCGTAAGGTGACTGGAGGGAAAACTCTGTGTCTTTAGAACGGCGTACGGTGATTGGTGGGCGAACTCCGTATCTTTAGAACGAAGCACGGAGATTGGTCAGCGAGCGACATATTTCATATTGCTTTCGGTTCGATTATTATTCATTTTTACGTCCTCATTCTTTCAAACACATAATGTCTAACCAAAGGAAAGCTTTGTCAGTGCAAGAGAAAAGGAACATTTTCGAAAAAGTCAATAAACACGTTGGCTCACGCGTTTTGCTGGCCCGAAATTTAGGAATACCCATTACTACTTTGGCCACAATCATCAAAAAACCGTGAATCTATTGAAAAAAGAGTTATTCAATGTGGACCCGGGGCGAAAAAACGTATGTAAATCAAAGCATCAAAGTACGAAAAAATGGAGATTTTAAAAGAATGGTTCGTCAGTGCGCGGGGCAGTGATATTCGCGTCGGCGGTACAATCATTTGTGAAAAGGCGCTGCGCGTCGCGAATCTACTAAATATTGAAGGATTTACTGCATCAAATGGATGTATAGATAGTTTTAAAAAGAGGCACAATGTGGTCTACAGATAAATTTGTGGAGAATCGCAGTGTTGATTTGGACATTGCTGAAATTGGAAGCACACAGATGTGCCTACATTAAATGCAGACTACGCTCCCAGAGATATTTTCATTGTCGATGAGACTGGGCTGTTATTCAACATTCTACCTTCTAAGACTTTCAGCTTCAGGGGTGAAGACTGTCATAGAGGAAAATTAAGCAAGGTTCGTCTCACTGTTCTCTTGATTACAAGTTCAGATGGCAGTGAGAAGCTTCCAACGTTTGTGATTGGAAAGTCTGCAACACCCTGCTGAAAAAAAATGCTATTCCTCGATAGGTGCCCAGCTCAACCCACAAACTTGACTTTGAGGAACATTCAGTTGGCAACCCCTGGATTTAGGGATAATTCGGGCATTCAAGCACTACTATAGAAGAAACTTGGTACAGAAGTTATTGTGTCAGTTAGAACGAGGTGAGGACCCCAAAAAATTTAAGGAGTCCATTTTAGATGCAATGCATTATTATTTTTTTAAAATTTTACTATATATTCCATATACGAGGTGTGTTCAAAAGAAAGGGTGAATTTTGAATTTTTTCGAAAAGTATTTATTTATTCATGAATATCCATTTTTTTCCCTTCAAAGTGATCCCCCTCAGATATAATGCACTTATGCCAGCGCTTCTTCTAATCCTCTAAGCACTTCTGGAATGCGCTTTTTGGTATGGCCATCAGCTCGTTCTTCGATTCTGACTTTTTCTCATCAATTGTGGCAAAACGCTTTCCTTTCATTGGTCTCTCCAGTTTCGGGAATAGGAAAAAGTCACAGGGAGCCAAATCTGGTGATTACGGTGGTAGAGGCATGATTACGGTGTTGTTTTTGGCCAAATAATCGCGAAATGCGATGTTGCTTTTGCACAAAATTTAGCAATTTCGGAACAAACTTCGCTGCGTTTCATGCCCAAAACATCCGAGAAAATTGCATGGCATGAGCCGATTGATATGCCAACATCCTCTGCAACTTCCCTAATAGTGATTTGACGATTTTCCAAAACCATTTTCTTCACTGTTTCGATGTTTTCTTCATTTGTTGACGTGGTTGCAACTCCAGGATGCTCATCGTCATTAACATCTTCTCGGCCTTCTGTAAAGCGCTTGTACCACTTATAAACACTTTTTTGAGACAAAGTAGACTCGCCGAATGCCACAGTCAACATTTTAAGTGCGTTGGAGCACTTAATTCCATTTTTAACGCAAAATTTAATATATATTTTTTGATCCATTTTTTTCAAAAGTAAAAAATCGAAGAACACACAAAAAAGTGACTAACCTTTCCAGTTGTCAAAAAAAAACCACTAATCCAAAATGGCTAATAAAGTTAGATCTAGTAGGACCACTGTTTGTAATATATATATAAAAAAAATAAAAAAAGTATCTTAAGTTGACTTGTCCATTAGGTTTAGTGAATATATACTATTTTTTTACACTGCTCACACCAGCGTAAATTTAATAAGTATTTGTTTGTGTTTCCCGTGTCGATCTTTAAAAAAAAATCGAGCACCAATTTGAAAAGATAGGAAGAAGGAAATTTCGAAAGAAATTGTACTTTGCAATTTTCTCTAAATAGATATTGACAAAGGTACCTGTATGAAACCACACGAATAGATAGGTATTGTAACATGTAAACCCTCATCTTTATACTAATTAGCAATGGCTAAATGACAACTGAATAGTTCTTTAACTATAGGAGGAGGAAGATTTTTGAGGTGAATACGCAAAGTATCCAATGGATATTGCTATATTGTGTCTAATTCTTTCTAATTCTAAAAAAAAAAAAACCCTTTAGAATTGTATAATTTTTGTTAAGAGGAAGAGAGGATAAGTTAAGTAGGGTATTAATAATAATAAAAATAATCTTTTTAAAAAATTTTTGAAGTGGGAGCTTGAGTTCTCCAGACCTCACAAGTGTTAACCTAGAGAGAGTGACTCTCATAAAGTGAGGAAGTGTTTGGTTGATGTAATTTGTGTTTTTATTTTAATTTTATTATATGCTAGAGGATTATAATTTGAAGTGTTTGTTTTCTTTTCGGTTATGCTTAATAGAGATGCACGAAAAGTAATCATTCGTTACTGAAGTATTCGTTACTCACCATGTAATCAAAGTAACGATTATTCAAAACGAAAAGTAGTCGGTACTTTGAAATGATTACTTTTGTACCGAATACTTGGTTATTATTTGTGCCACCAGAGGCGCTAGTTGGTAGTTACTTGATATGATTACTTTTGTACCGAATACTTCGTTATTATTTGTGCCACCAGAGGCGCTAGCTGGTAGTTACTTGATATGATTATTGATTACAAGTACCGAATACTTGGTTATTATTTTTGCCGCAAGAGGCGCTGGGAACTGAGGGCCGAGGAGATTGAAAAATGTTTGAAGCGAACTACCTGTCAGATCATTTTAATAATTTAGAGTATGATTTTGTGAATTATTCTTTTTATAATATAGCTATTTGCTATAATATGTTACACTATAGTCCTACAAATAGAATCCAGATTTTTTACAGTACTGCAGTTTTCTGACAACGTTAAAATATGATTTAGATATTATTATTACAACAGTAATTTCTGACAGTGTAGAAAATAATGTTAGTAATAACAATTTTAAAATACAATTTTTCTATAAAGTTCTAAAGAAATTCTCCATTTTTTAAATTTACTGGCAAGTTCAAACAAAAAAAAAAAAGAAAATATGCTTTTGATTGATGTATGTTATGAAGATGAATGGGTTGGTTGATAGAAATGGTATCAATATAACATGTATTCCCATAGGTAATATTATTATGTATAATGAGGTGTAAATAAATAAATAATGTGTAAAAAAGAAAATAATGCTTTAATTTATTATTAATTTAAAATTAATTTATTCCAAAGTTAAAACAATGAAAAATCCAAGCTTGCATCTAAAAAATTGTATTTAATATTTCATAGGAAAATAACACATCAGTCAGATGTGTTCATATGTAATTTTGGATCAAGTTTGCCTACATAGACAACAATAGAGCTGGGTTCTTGTTATAACGTATGTCAAGGGTGTTTATGTTAAACGAGGGAGATCTCATAAAAATAATTTACGTATACTAATAACAATATTTGTGACACGATGATTTATACAATAGGTACGTAATTCCTTTTGCCTTTCATTTCCTATACTCAATTATTCATACATCTTGAGTATGACATTCTTGACTTCTTGTGACGTGTGGCGTGAAACAAAGAACTGAAAAGTAGTGAAAAAATAAAGGTTTTGTTAGTTGATTTGATTGAATGATAATGTAGTGATTAGTTCATTAGTTCTTCGTATACCTTTGCAGAAGGGTGAGCTAATAATTCATTTTAATAGTTTGTTGTTTACGCATTTATGTTAGTTTTACAACATTTGAAATTATTTTGCCACTTCAATATTTTGGTATGTACCTACACGTAAACATAATATTATTGTAAACTAGTATAGCTATACATCTTCTCCAGAACTGTGATTTATTTGTATAAAGTTCAATGGTAATAAATAATCGTCTGTTAGTTGTGTAAACATAACAACACTCTTAAAAACATGTGTTAAAAGCATTCCTCACCAATTCTATACGTACTACGTAGAATCTTAATTATTCATAACATAACCGTGGTATCTACATAGGTGCTAACGAAATAATCAGGTCAAAATATAACCAGTAACGATTTGTCGCGGAAACTGATAGCGAAAGTAATCAAATGACAAATGTAATCAAACCAAAGTAGCCAAAGTATTCAGTAACGAGTTGTGTAGGTACCCACTGTACCCAGTACCCACTACCCGATAGCGAAGTAACCAAAGTATCCAGTAACGAAAGTAATCAAAGTACCTAGTAACGAAAGTAATCAAAGTATCCAGTAACGAATACCCAGTAACGATTACTTTTTGCCAAAGTAACGATTACCGACGGGTAGTAAAAGTACCGATATTGAACACTACTAATGCTTAACTACCAATGTATCAAACTTGATGTTTTTGTATTGTCATACTAAGTTATGCTATTTTGAATGTTAACTCTGTTTTTTATATTGGTTGTTACTTGTTTTCTTTGTTTTCAGTTTTTCTGTAAATGAAAAGAGTGAAGAGGAAGGCTAGGTCAAATTTTATTTCACTTCGCGGCATAAAATTTTTACGGGGAAGCGGGGAAATGTAACATAATTGTTGTCCCTGATGTGGATGCTACAGTACAATTGTCTGTGATAGAATTGTAATGTAACATAATTGTTGTCCCTGATGTGGATGCTACAGTACAATTGTCTATGATAGAATTTCATGAGGTGTCGATGGATGGGAGATCCGTCAGAGGCGCCTGGGCAAAATGGCGGCAGACATAACTTGACACGGACGGGGAGCTCGACGTGGTTTTTTGGGAGGAGTTAGGTTAAGTTACTGTTTCGTTTGACGCTGGAGAGTGTCTACCAGGGGTGTTAGTTGAAGTTTGCCGGTTTTTTCAATAAAGAAAACGCTTAATTCTCAAGGGAATCTCAATTTTTTTTTATTCAAAGTATTGACCATCGGATTCTATACATTTTGCCCATCTTTGAGGCAAATCATGGATACCATTCCAAAAAAAAAACTTCTCTTTCGAGGCAAACCATTCGACGAGCCATTTTTCGACATTTTCAAAATTGGCGAAGCGCTGCTCTGCGAATGAGTGTCCCATCGATGCGAAAAGGTGATAGTCGGACGGGGCAAGGTCTGGAGAGTACGGCGGGTGCGATAATATTTCCCAATTCAATGCTTTGAGAGTGCTCTTCACTACTTTAGCTGTATGAGGCGGTTTGGCAGTTTTTTCGATTTGTCTCTCGTTCATTTGGTGTGGTACCCATTTTCCATACTTTTGGATCTTTCCCATGGCTTTTAAACGTTGGAAAATTGCTCCTCGGGTCACATTAAGTGTTTGGGCCACCAGGATGTTCATTGTCTGTTAAATCGAAATCTCCACTTTTAAATTGACGAAACCATGTCTCACATGTTCTAATCACTGGAGCATGTTCACCATAAGTTTCTACCAGCAACCGATGAGCTTCAACTGCTTTTTTCTTTTGATGAAATAAGAAAAGCAACGAATGCCGCAAATGCGATTTACTTGGAACGAAACTCGACAGCTTCAACTGCTTTTTTCTTTTGATGAAATAAGAAAAGCAACGAATGCCTCAAATGCGATTTACTTAGAACGAAACTCGACATATTCATTGAGGTAACCAACTATGACACTACTATTTTGGCAGAATGTAACTTGTGTATTTTTGAAGGTTAATATCCATAGAAAAATATGACATAGTTGCCAAATCATAGAAATGTATACATATCTCCAGCGACATCTATAAGTAAAACCGGCAAACTTCAACTAACACCCCTGGTAATTAATTACCCGAAGTGGGTATGTTTTTTGTTTAATGATGGCCAAATGGTAGGTGATGAAACCTAACCGCGCGTGCCTTGTGCTTTGGAGAGGAATCCCTGCAGAGTAATGTGCGGACACGAGGGGTGGCTGCTGCATCGACGACCACACAGGATAAGGTAGCATTCATACATCCTATTGCCTGAACCTCACGGCAGAAGCTGTGGCGGATGGCGCTTCCGACGAGTCATCATGGACTTCGCATCATGGACCGTGGGAATCGGTGAACATCAGGACTGGAGCGGCCTTGCCTGATGCCGGAGGAGAAGATTCTGACCACAAGAGCCATCATTTATCCTTTTAATCCGTTCTTTTTAACTTAGTCATACTCTCCACTCTTCTCTTCCTCTACCATGATAATTGGGGTTGTATAGTCAATAAAGACTACGTTTTCCAACCTTAGGGTTTTATTTACTGTATCATAACCTTCCCGCACTTCATCCATCAGACTCACCCACGAATACTGAGATAAAGTCGAACTGTAGCAGGAGATGCTACACGCCGTTTCACAACGACGCATGTCAATATGAAGTTACACATTGATGGTTTCAATCAGTATAAATAGAAATTTTAAGACGTTTAATCTCCACAGCCTGTCAGATTTAGACTTACTAAATTACATGACATATTTTTTATGTGCAGACCGATGCCAAATTATGAATTGACAAATTTGGTTTTTGTATGATCTTTTTCTAGGAACTTTTTTTTCAAAAATTTCGTTTTTTGTTAATTATCAGGGTTCGAATTAACAGGATTCTACTGTATAGATATGTGCTGTTTAGCTAATAATGACTACTGGATACAGGCACTCGGCAGATAAATAGTTAATAGAAAAATAAAGACATACACTATTGATGGCTTCCATGATCTTCCTCTTGCGTTCATCTGCCGGAGCCGCAGAGCACTTGATCATATTTGAGGTTTGATTTCCATCCATTTTGCGGACAATCACCTGTGAATTCAAAACACTAGTTAATAAAAAATATACAAGTGTTGGGTGCTTACGGTACGTGATCCTATTGAAAATAAGGATGATTTGATGTATTTTATTTGTCTCATTTATTAGCCTAAAATGAAACAAGTTACCTGGCCAGGCAGAACGGTACACAGCTCCACCGGATAACATATCTTTATATCTCCGTCTCGCTTTCCTACCCAGATGCAGGGCAGATGAGGGAATTTGATGCTGGAACAATCCATTAAAAACAATTACACACGCTTCTGAAAACTGACACCTGGCTGCATTTTATCAAAGCACTCCCCACCACCAGGGCCGGCCCTATGCTGGCGCAATTGGAGCAGTCAGCTCCAGGTGCCGTCCTCCCAAGACGACATCGAGGTGATGATAATAATTATCTGCCATTCCGCGCGCCGTTTCAGATCTTGCTGAAAACTGTTACCTTACTTTTTTAGCGAACTTTACTTTCCTGTAGGCGAGCTCGTTCCAAAGCTTAATGGGAACTAAGTAGGGTGAAATTATAACTCACGTCCATCGTTCCATGGTATGTATCTAGGTACCTATCTTTCGTTAGAACGAAAGAGTGAGCGAGCGCCATATGAATTATTCATATTGCTATCTTATTCTTTCAGCAGTTTTGGTCGGCCAATTTCTTTTCGTAAATACATGTGAACGTGAAAACGAAACAGATACAAAAGACAGCAGTACAGAATGAGAAGCATGTAGGCGCTGGAACTGCAAGAACTTTCAATGAAAGAGTGGGACGGTGCCATATGAATATTCATATTACTATCTCTTTCTTCAAGTGGTTTTGACTGGCTAAGGAAACCAAAAAATAATTAATAATACTATGGCGATAGTTACTTTCATAGTTAGCGTACATAACCCTCCAGTATGTTGACAAATAGTATGGGTTCGGCAGATTTGCTTAACCTTGGTAGGATTGTACTATCCATCTCTGGTTTATTTTTGCAGTACTTCCTCCCTCGCACTTCACAGGTGACAGAAGTGTTGTAAAAAATTTTGGTGTTGTTTTTTGGTCTTATTATTTTGACAGGGGTAAGGGTTAAGTTAAGGTCGTCAAGGAGCGACAAAATCCTACTTGCGCCATGCGCCGTTTGGCTCAGGGCTGGCCCTGCGCACCACTACTGTATTGCCGAATGAAAGAAGCTGCTATTGTTGTTACAGAGTACTGTTCTTAGCCAGATGGGAAAAATCATCTGAGATCATCACTATCGTGCTCGAGTTCAGCCCACTCTTGTCCTCTCTCTCCCAGTTCCATGTCTTCTTACCATTACCATTAGCATCAGAACTCCATGGTGGCCTGCTAGCCTTGCTTTTTTTGATGAGTTTTTTCTAGTGAATACAGCATTTAGTCCTTCATTGGTAAATACTGCGAAACTCTCTCATAAGGTTTTCCAAGCGACGGAAAAAATTTATGTGGGAAAACATTAGAATGTGGGGGATTATTTGGACTATTTTTGCATTTCAGTCTTCAAGGGACCGAAAAACAAAACTTCTTAAGCATGAAAACTTGTTATGTCGGAACTTTATATGTGGCTTTACTGTATATAAATATGTATGCAGAAAACTCACTTGTATCTACGTTCATTTCGGAAGTATTCCGTGACTGTCGTCATCTTGCCACCTTCTCCGGTGAACTTTAACTCTCCAGGAGGTTGCTTCACATCGTTGACCCGGTATGTTCGCTTGGATGCTGAATTTCCAGGTATCTCAAACTCCACCTGACAAAAGCAACATAATATATGACGCAGGAGTTATTCAAATGCCTAAGTCCATATGGACTGTGCTGAGCCAAACGGGTGTAATTGTCAAATCACTACTGAAACTCTCTTATAAGACAAATTCCATGGCAGAGCGGTAGGCTTCTTGGTTATGGTTCCAGAAGTTGAAGGTTTGAAACCCAGCGAGGCAAATAAAAAAAATGACACGAAAAAAATCTGGCTTTAAAATTTGGAAAATCTTACATGTGGGTGGAATTAGGCCATTTCATAGGAAAGTTTTTGAGCAATCAAATAAATCTAACTTCTTATGTGGGAACCTTATAAAGGGGGTTTTACTGGTTTTCAGTGATTTCTCCAAGAACATAAAACACAATTAACATTTTATATTTATATTTACCTTTAAGGATTTGATGAACTTTTTCAGACTTTCAATGACATCATAGGACAGTGGTGTCTGTCCTTTCCTCACATCAATCCGAGGGACCAATTCCTGAATAAGATCTACCAAATTTTGTGCCTTGGGGAACCCTTTATGTGCAACTAAAACAAATAAGAATAATGCAGGTACATAAATAAACATTATTGTTTGTTTGTAACTAAATATTGTATTCATAACCTTTATTGTGCACACCATTAATGTCGTAAACAAATTTATTACAGATATTTAGACGCTGATTGTATATTTTGTTTAATGCTTTTATGTAGCGCCCTTGAGATGATTTTGCACAGGAACGGTGCTATAAAGATCATCCAAATATTAATTGTTAAATATTTTGTTTTGTGTTTCTAATAAAAATAACATATCTGTAAACTGAGGATTTTAAAGGCGAGTTAATCCCATTAAGTTATTACACCATCTAAAAAAAAAAAAGTTCAGTTCTCAATGCGTGTTCTCAAAAAGGATGCGTGATTTATAATTATCTATAAGTTATACTACCATGATTATAAAAGGCTCAAATATGCATTTGCAAATATTGGTTATACTACTATGACAATAAAAGGCCAAAATATGCATTTGTAAATATTGGTTATACTACTATGACAATAAAAGGCCAAAATATGCATTTTTATATACTAAATCCATGATGAGTAATTTCCTTCTTTCATATTGTGGGGGGGTTGGAGGAGCACATTCAGGTCTGCGAGCCAGTCTAGAGCGTCAGGGATCGTTCTGTGGACGTCATCAATTCTACCGGTAAATAAACGAAGAAGCCAAACGCTCAGTAGTCAGCACCGCATCACATTTACACATCACTGACTCTATTGTGTTCCACCAGTGGGGTTCAGATGTGGGATGGGAAATTCTCATGTCACTTGTTTGCTAAGTGTTGAGTGATTAATAAATGATGCATGTGCATCTCTTTCACTTACTGTCGACATTGATGAAGGGTTTCCAACCGAGGACAGCGCTCTGGAACACACCGTACCACATCTCCAGGCCGCCGCCCAGCTGCTCCACCCTGCCCTTGGGCTGAGAGAAGAATGAACGGCCCACCTGCACAAACCAATTTAAATTACCACCGATCATACTAGCAATTCTTACCGATCATACTAGCAACTCTTACAGATAATACTAGCAACTCTTACCAATCATACAAGCAACTCTTATTGATCATACTAGCAATTCTTATTGATCATACTAGCAACAGAAATACCATATACAGTCAATTTTGTTATTATTTTTATACGGTTTTGAAATAACACAGTTCACAAAGCGTAATAGTATTGTATCCGTACTAAGAATTGAATCGAGATAGAATTTCAAGTGATGGAAGTGATTTCATACAAAACACGCGAAAATGGATGCATTTATTGTATGATAGAGATAGTGAATAAATATACTATGACTTTAAAAATTATTCCTATTTTTTAAATAAAATGTTAACACACTTTGAGCGGGAAGGGTATTTTTACCCGCGTGGCCGACTGGTGCTTATCGGAGGGACGGGTAAAATTACCCTTTACGCCGGCTCCACTTTAAAGGCGAGAAAGGTAAAGTTACCCGATTATTTAATCTAAACGCTTGAAGACGTTCCAGACTACACACACACATACAAAAAAATAAGATAAGCCGTCGTTTCTTTTACGTACACACATACTCTTGCGCAGCTCAATAAGAGATTGCGCGTAATAATTAAATTGTATGGAGTCAATTATTCAGTGAATCATATCCGCTTCTTTCCACATTTGATTATTCTTTGATAAGTGAGTAGAATGGCAATTTCATCTTGTTAAATTTCATAGATTGTTTGTTGGTGGGACTGGGAATAGGAGTACCTATTATATTTTTATGACGTGTTATAAATTCATAATATGTGATTGTGAATACTACCGTGGACTTGTGTTATAATAAATAATGTGTGAAAAAAAGCAATCATCACTGGAGAGCAGTATATGGTAAGTGCGTATACGAAATTTCATTAAAAAAATAGTCGATAGTTTAGAAGATAGAGCGATTTTGGTAAAATTATTTTTTATTGCATTTTTGGCTGGTTTTTGCCCGCTGCACGCACCTGTGACGGTGTAGCGACCTCCCGCTCAAAGCATGTTAATATACGCTTTCTTTTTTGGCATCTTTTAGTGTTTTTTTATGCAATGGAACAAATCTCCCATTTTCCTCTTTTTTTAAAACAGTACTCTGTGGAACGTATCCACCGTGTAAAAACAGAACTAATTGTATAATGAACTTTCAGGATGAGTGTTAGGATTAGAGATTGCAATCTGAATTATCCGGATTGCAAAAAAATCTGCATTTTCAAATTTTTTAAAAATACGAATTTTGAGTTTCACAGCAGGAGAGCAGGTGGCCGAGACTGTTCAAGGGTTGTGTGTCGATGTTGAATGTATGTACATTAGAATAATACGAACCTTGACAAAGCGCGCCAGTGGAGCATGCCTTAAAACCACGTCCAGGCAATTAATAGCTACCTGGGGGGCATCTTGGGAACTTCCCTCTTTCATGTAGCTGAAAGAAACACTTTCTATTATTTACATATTAAAACACATACATATCTACAAACTTATACTATGTGCAGTATACACGTTACTAATATAGATATCGAGTATTAAAAAAAGTGAGTAAATTAAAATAGTTTGTTCATTTGTTAGTTCCTCTTTAGACAGTATGCACAGGTAAGTTTGTAAATTCATAATAAATCTTATTTAGCCAATTTGTCGTCCACAACACAAACTAATGGGATAATAAAAATAGCATAATTATAACCATATTACCAAAACAGGTAATAAAATGTATAAAGATCTAGCAAAAAAAAAAACAGTTCTTTGGCTCTCCTGAAAAGTTGCCAAATATGAGATACGCCTGTTTGTATTGTGGGCGATGAATTTAGCACCATTTGTTGTTGGAAACTCACCTATAGGGACACTTATGTCAAATATTATTATAAAAACAAAGATTTTTATTTATTAAAAAAAAATGTATATTACAGTTATATGAGATTGCAAAAATAAGTTCATTTCAAGAAATGTTTTGATTCTGAATGATGGTCTAAGCAGGGCGAAACTGAGTATCTTCCACTGAATGTTTTTGTTTGTTTTTATTTTATATATATATTTTGTAACCTTACCTGTAAACTGTAAGTTTTGAGTTTTGAATAAGAAGCTCCCGTTAGACAAACTACAAAAAGTAGTTTATCAGGACTTTTTGCATTATATTTTTTTTGTAAAATGTAAATAAAAAAAATTTAAATGTTAGAATAAAAGTCAATGATATAAATAAATGCCTTCTCAAATATGAACCCATACCCAATCCATGATGCAGATTTAGCCAAAAAATCAATTAAATGTCATTTCCACGTTTGAAATTGAGATAAACAAAGACAAACATTCGAATGCGGTATTTATCATATACCAAGAAAAGGAGTATTCAACACAAATATACGGTGAGCATACAATGAAAAGCGGCAAAGTCAAGATACCCGTCCTTTGGCAGATTTAGACTGAAGTCCTTTGCATAGACACTAACTCACAGCTTTGCAAGTTAGAATATTTTTTATGTATATGAAACATAATACAGTAAAACTTCGGCTTTAGTCACTCCTATTTCACGATTTCCCGCTTTTTAGGTCAAAAACCAACAGTCCTGTTTTTTTTTTCTATACATTGTCATATAAATATTTCCCTCAATTTACGATTTCAAAAAATTTCTGCCGCGGTTTTATGTCAGTTTCATGCTGACTACTTGATATTAATGACAAAATTCAAAATTAGACTGCCTTGATAGAACCCTTTTCTGCAAAGTCAACATTATTTTATTATACAATTATAAAAATTACATGTTCATCCGCTTAAAACTGAGTCGAGTTTTTGTAATTTTATGTTTCGTGTATACTTTGATTATTTGTAATTTATGTACAATAACTTAGAGTTTTTATAACTGGATTGTTCTCACATGTGAAAATCTGTAAAAACCCAGTATAAATAAAAACTAGCTGCGAGCAAGCGCCGTCCACCAGTCGCCACCATGTCTTACGATAGTGTTGGAAACTCACTCACTCAGTGTATATAGAACAATAATGTGTGAGAAAGAGACAAAGGGAGTGTCAGCACAACCCCGAGCTGTCAAGCTATTAGTTAAGTTAGCGAGTATTCACTAGCGGGGTTAAACCATCGCCTTTACGTAAATTTGAAATCAGCTCCTAGTTATTCACCTTTTCGAAAACGTTAATTTTAAGAAGAATTTATAGAAATGCATGTATTTGTCAAAACAAATCCAATTTGGTCGATGTTTGAATCTTATTATAAATCGCCATCCCTTATATTTATGTTTATAATAGTTAAATCGCAATTTGTTTATGCGTTACTTATTTCGTTTTTCCTGTAAAATCATGTTTTTTTTTTTAATTTTATTAACTGGCAATTCTTATTTATTTATATTTTTAATTGGATACCTATCTCAGAATATGTTGACCAGTGGTAACGGAGTGAACTTTCAAGTTACGCGGTAGGTAATATTCGAGTAATATCAAGTTTTTTTAATAGATACATCGATTAACGTGGAAAAATATTGTAATATTTCGAATTATTAATTTATATATCGGGCATATTTATATTTGACAAGCCGGTCAGCGACGCAATGTGAATTTACGCGGGAATTTGACAGACATGTTGGTGAGCATCGCGATCTCAATAATTTATGTGGGAATATTTAAATTATATCACATATTCAAAAAAATACATACCGATTTTCATGTTTTTGTAATAATTTTTAATTTCGACGGGAAATTGGCAAATTTTTTATAAATCTCTTATTTATTTGTAAGAAACAAACAGCTTTTAATACAGATTTATATTCAAAGGAAGTTTAACAAAAGGTAAGCCAACAAAGTTTATTATGCTACCAGTGGTGAAGTACAGATGTTTTATTAGAAAAAGCAAAATAAGAAGGGAGAGGAAAAGGAAGATGGGATCGGGACAGCAGATGTTCTCCATACATTTAATATACTAGTGCATTAAAATAATGTTGTGTAGGAAATTTGACTGTCGGAAAAAGTTTTATCCGGTTAAGGTCGTGATAATTTCGCCACCTAATTCATTTCATTTGAGTGTTAAAATGAGTTGATTTTTCGAAATGTGCGTAAAATCGGAAAATATTGGATACATAAATGTGTAGAGAAGAAAAGAAACAGATTTAAAAAAAAAAAGAAGTTTTTCGAAAAAAGTTTTCCAGTTTATTTCTATTCATGGTTTAATCGAAAATTGAGTAGGTACCTAATTAAAATTTTCCATGCATTTTTCATTTCCTCAGATTTAGACATTTTTTATCGTTTCCTTGAAGAACGTAAAAATGAAGTTTAACTGTATATTTTAATTTGAAAGTATCCTACCTTGTGAAACTATGAGCCTGCATCCATGCAAAAATCCTCAATCTCAATCTACTGAAAGACAAGGACTTTGACTTGGCCAGTTTTCATTGTATGCTCACTATCTCAATAACAAGGTTATTGTGCAATCTAATATTTATCTTCCAACTAAGTTCTTTGTTGGAACTCATTCAGTTCTAAATTCCTTGCCGTAGACTCAGAAACCATGAATTGCTTTTCCTCAATCAACACTCTACTAATTATGAGTACCATTTTTCACTGCGCAGAATGTTGAGACTTGTTGACTCAAGCCAGGGTCTTGAAATTTTTGGCACGAGTGGAAATGATTTTTATTAGGCTTTACGAAATTAAACCTCGAAGAAATCATTTAGAATGTCTAAAATCATGGACTCTACCAAAACCTTATTCAGGCTTTGACTTGAATGTTCTCTCGAATGTATATTTTTCATGCACATATTTTGTATGTGCTGTTCTTTTTCTGTAGCTCTTGTTTATTTCATTTCATGTTATATATTTTGTGTAATTGGACAGTGATCAACAAAAAAAATAAAAATGATTATATGTATGTACGAGGTCTGTTCAAAAGCAAAAAGGTGAATTTTGAATTTTCACGGGCTGTATACATTCGATAATCGATTTTTTTTTTCTGTTATGTTGGTACACATATGTTTATCATATGTTAGCATTATCAGCCATTTTGGATTAGTGGTTTGTTTTTGACAACTGGAAAGATTAGTCACGTTTTGTGTGTTCTTCGATTTTTTACTTTTGAAAAATATAGTATTCCATTGGAATGGATTGGGCCTTGGTTTCGATGTCATAACCATATACCCACGTTCCAACACCAGTTATGACCCTTTTGAGCAAATCTGGATGGTCAAATAATCACAAACAAGCATTGATGTGTGAGCTGGTGCATTATCGTGATGCAAAATTCCACAATTCTGATCGTTTGAGCCGTATTGCTTCACGCAAACGTTGCATAACTTCCTTATAGTATTCCTTATTAACCGTACGACCTGTTGGCAAGAACTCATGATGCACCATGCCATTGTAATCGAAGAAAACAGTGAGCAAAACCTTCACATTTGATCGAACTTGGCGTGCTTTTTTCGGTCTTGGCTCTTCTGGCCGCTTCCATTGGGATGATTGGGCCTTGGTTTCGACGTCATAACCATATACCCACGTTTCATCACCAGTTATGACCCTTTTGAGCAAATCTGGATCGTCGTTGAAGTCATTCAACAACTCCTGAGCGATACTAATGCGACGTTGCTTTTGCTCATAATTTAGCAATTTCGGAACAGACTTCGCTGCCACACGTTTCATGCCCAAAACATTCGAGAAAATTGCATGGCATGAGCCGATTGATATGCCAACATCCTCTGCAACTTCCCTAATAGTGATTCGACGATTTTCCAAAACCATTTTCTTCAGTTTCGATGTTTTCTTCGTTTGTTGACGTGGTTGCAACTCCAGGACGGTCATCATCATTAACATCTTCTCGGCCTTCTGTAAAGCGCTTGTACCACTTATAAACACTTTTTTGAGACAAAGTAGACTCGCCGAATGCCACAGTCAACATTTTAAGTGCGTTGGAGCACTTTATTCCATTTTTAAGGCAAATTTAATACATATTCTTTGACCCATTTTTTTCAAAAGTAAAAAATCGAAGAACACACAAAACGTGACTAACCTTTCCAGTTGTCAAAAACAAACCACTGATCCAAAATGGCTGATAATGCTAACATGATAAACATATGTGTACCAACATAACAAAAAAAATTCTATAATCGAATGTACACAGCCCGCGAAAATTCAAAATTCACCTTTGCTTTTGAACAGACCTCATGTGTACATAATTCTTACCTTTTTCATCAGCCAGTAAACAAGTAATATTAAAGATAAAGCATATTTGCACCGTGAAGTAAGTACTAAAAACAATAATTACGTGTTAAGCGATCCAAAGTCTATGTGGGCTGCCCACTTCATCGACACTTCGAACTTCATAGGTTCCTTACGTCCTTCTTCTTGCATGAAGATCTAAAATATAATGTTTTCTTAATGAACAGATATTATTCATAGTCACTTAGGTTGGGGTGTTTCATAGAAATTCAAATGTAACATTGTCATCAAATGGTCAATCAGCACCATTTTTAATGCTGATTCTAGGTCCATTTTGAAGAATTTGTGATCAACAGAAAGGCATAACTGTCGTGTTTTTTGGTTGTCAGTTGATCATAATTTGACAGAAAACTGAAACAGCCCTATAATTGGCGTTTAATAAGAACCTTTCAAAAACAAAACAAAAAAGGCGCTGATTGTTCATTTACTGACAATGTTACATTTAAATTTCTTCAAAACTCCCCAACCTTAGGATAGCTGACCTTCCACACTAGTGACCAAATTCATGTAAAATTAAAATGAATTCTAAGATTCAATGGAAAATCTAACCTATAAATAACATTTTCCAGCTACTCGGAGAGCTAACTGAAATTCATTACTATGTTCATTATAAGGTATTTAGCGAATATAAAACAAATTAAAATGTGTAAATCGATAGAAAAGTGTATTATTGTTAGGGGTGGCAGAGCTGCAATATCATTTTTTTTGCACTTTATAGCTTAAATATTAGAATTCGTAATACTTTTAAAAGAATTTAGGTCGCCAGTATGGAGAGCTGTTAAGATATGTCAAGTAACTATCGACTCAGAAGTGCTAAACAATAAATTACAGATTAAAATAAATCAATCGCTTATTGCAAGTTTTCATCGAACCTATAGTCTTACATTTAAAAGTAGACAAAAGTAAAGGGCGCTGCGATTGTTCAAAAGATTTTAAATGGCACCACAAAGATGGGTCATAGGAAAACCGAAAGTTTAAAAAGGCACAATGGTCCAAGTGCATTTATTTTAAACAAACGGTGTTCAGAAATTAGTGATAGTTTCCAAAGAGAGATGATTCTACATCATATTTTTATAAATTCTCTAATGTCATTGTAATACCTAATGCCACATTTAATAGTTATCCTTGAAAATTATTTGTGCTATATTCTTATCCTTGCGGTTAACTGTGACATGTAATTATTGTTTATGGTATATTTATAGAGTTGATATTAAATAAATAAATATTCTAAGATAATTTCATGTTAAAATTGTTTTATTATGTAATGCTTCGCAAAGAAATACTTATACGGAAAGGCAATTTTATCTATTTCTGAAATTTTAAGTATTGAAATAACCATGTATTAAATGTCAGATAAATCAAAAAGAAAATCACATTCACAGATCAAAATCATTGATATAAAAAAAAAACTTTAAAAATTAATTATGTAAAAATAACTGTCAAACGCGAATGTGTGAAAACATTTGAATATAAAGAACACATTTCAAAGGTAAAGTGAGTAGCTTAGTATCATCATGGTATTGACATTTTCTAGTTCAAACATAATAATTATCTACAATTAAATGCTAAGCTATACTGAATGGCAGTGGCGGCTCGTGACTTTTGAGTGAGCTAGAGTGCTAAGATTGAAACATACAACGTTATTGATGTTGTTGAATCTGAAAATGATTTTTATTCTCTTTTAAAAATTTCAATTTTGTTGTATGGAGATTTAGATGGTGGGTGGGACAGTCACGAGCCACTGCTAAATTGATTACATGAAACTTTAAAGCAAGATCTTACTGTGTCTGAGCAACAACCACTTTGAGGCATGGGGAGGTCTCCGCAACTGTACAAATTTTTTTGTCCGTCGAATGCGGGATTTCTTCCTGGGAAATTTTTTTGAATGAACTTGTTCATGACGTGAATTAGCATTCCTTTGGGCTTGTCTGGAATAATAGTGACGTCATAATGCACCTGGAAGTAAAATTATAATATAATATTTCAGTAAACCAAAAAATTCATATGAAGATATGGCATGGCGCTCACTTTCTTTGATTATTATAATAACTAACTAGAAAGGCAGATTGGTTATAACCTTTATTGTTAAATAATAATGATAAAAAAAAGAACTGCCATATTTGATTGCTTCTCATGTACCCGGTAGGACAAGAGAGTACCTACCACTTTATTGTGACAATTCAACTTCAGCGTCGCAATATATATTTATTTATATGAATACCGCACACAAGAGTCCCAACTGCTCCCAACCGTTTGGAGCCAATGGGACTATGGTATTCCCAATTGGGGAATGTTGTGAGGCTGAAGGTATACGGGAGGGGAAGGAGAAGAGGAAGGTCAGGAAATACCTGGCTATTCAGATCTGGTCACCAAACACTACTAAAAGCCATTTCAGGCAACGTTTCAATACTGAATGGTGGTCTTTCACCAGGGTGATACTGAGAGTATCTTCCACTCTGGAACGTGTGCAAATATACTATATATTATTTTTAATTGAATTAATTGTGATTACAAATTAATTAAATAAAATTTACTTGCGCACGCCGGGGATTTGAACCCGCGACCTTCGGATTCATAGTCGAGAGCTTTACCCCTCGACCATGGAGGTCGTCAAGTTATTCCCCACAGATTCAACATCTGGGGAACAAATACTTGGATGTTGTTGACATATTTGGAATATCAATGTTACAGTATAAGCATGCATTAGTATAATTATTTTCATCAGGTAGAGTTAGGTTATTTGAAACTATTTAACTCTGGATAAAAGCCTCAAATTATGTTCTTTTTATATTATCTATTATAATACATATGTACCTTTTCAATGTTATTTGTAAATTACCATGTAAAAGTCTGTAATGGGAGTATAATAAAAAAATAAAAATAATTTAAAAAAAAAAAAATAAAATAGAGACATAAATAAAAGTAAATATTTATGCCTTTGTCTTATCAGCGAATGCAACAATTAACTTACCCCATTTTGTTTGGTGTTGATGGTAAGGGGGAGGAAGTTGGTTTCAACGATTATTTTTTGTCCTTCTTTATTTTCTGGCTTGCCGCGTTTGGGAATTTTCAGAGCGAAGGATTTCTGTAGCCTCTGAGTAGAAGAAGGTGTAGAGGGTTGTGACGAAGATTGGGAAGAGGATTGAGAAGGTGGTCGAGAAGAAGCTTGGGAAGAAGGCTCGGAAGAAGAGGCGGAACCCGGGTACGGGCAAGTGGAAGGGGAAGGTACTGGAGGTGGAAGGGTTTGCCCACCAGTGGCTGCATCTCCGGCACCTTTCTTTCCTTTCCCTTTTTTGCCTTGAGCCGGGGCAGGTTGTGGTGGGTTAACTGTCTGAGGTACTGTGGGTTGAGGTTGTGGAGCCATTTGTGATGGGCTAGGAACTTGTGGAGTAACTTGCAATGCGGGGGCTTGTGCTCGAGCCCATGGAGCAGGAGCAGACTGAGTAGCAGGATAGGTTGCCGTGGGTTGGGCTTGTGGGGTCACTTGCGTTGGGGCGGCTTGTGTTGGTGGAGCCACTTGCGTCGGGTTAGGGGCTTGCGAAGGTACTGGAGATGGAAGGATTTGCCCACCAGTGGCTGCAGTGGCCGCATCTCCGGCACCTTTCTTTCCTTTGCCTTTTTTGCCTTGACCCGGGGCAGGTTGTGGTTGGTTAACCATCTGAGGTACTGCGGGTTGAGCTTGTGGAGCCATTTGCGGTGGGGCAGCTTGGATTGGTGGAGCCACTTGCAATGGAGGGGTTTGTCCTCGAGGACCCCACGGGGCAGGGGCAGACTGAGTGGGAGTAACTGCTGGAGGTGGTGCTCGTGGCCACTGAGGCTGGACTTGTGGTTGTGGAGCAAAGCCTGAAGGAGGCATTTTTGTGGTTTGAGGATTCAGTGGAATCTGTCCGTGATGTGTAGAGGGCTCATTCGCCATTCCGAGGTCCATTTTTTTAAATTTAGTTTTCACTTTTTTTACATCTACATTAGGCCCAGGGGCTGTCACACTAGGGGCTGTCCCACTAGGGGCTATCCCACTAGGAGCTGGCCCACCAGAGGGACCCCCGCTAGAGGCTTCAGGGACAGAGACTCCCGCTCCGCCATGTACATTCCGCTTAGCTGAAATATTAAAGCTAAAATCAAAAACCTAAAAAAAGATGTATAGATACAGAAACAGATTCTTGCTTGTGTCGTGGTGTACTGGAAGGATTAATAAATAATGATTATTAACCCCCCCGAATGCTTGAGTTTCTATTTTTTAAAATGATAAATTTTTCTTAAGAGAAAATTTATGTTTTTGTTAGGAAGCTCATAGAACGATACACAAAAAGCATAACATTGTTGAATTGAACCAAGAGTCTTCATTTCAACATTTTACTTCTAAAAGTACTTGAATACTGATGCTAGGTGAAAATAATTATTTTGAATTCAATTATAATTATACTTTTGTTTCCGATAAAAATATGACCTGATTATTTACACCGCCTTGTTTCCATCTCCTTTCGTGTCAGTTTCATTTATTCCAAAGAAGAGATGACAGTAATACCATAATAATAATATGATAATTGGATTACTTCTACAGCGCCGTTTTCGTGGGAAAAATCACCTCAAGGGACCTTAAAGTATTTAGCCCTGACATGGAGCTTTAAATGACTTTTCCCAGACATACTAGATAGAGAGTTTGAATGTCATTGTGATTATATTTATTTTTTTGTATGGCTGTTTCGGGGGGTAAGAGAGGACTGCGGGCGGATGTTCCAAACTAGTACAAAGCGTTTTTATTAGGTTCCTCAATAGAATGTATCACATAATAATTATTACAGAAATGATACATTTTAAACATCGCTCTGGTGATGATTCCAGTAATAGGCGGGCACACAATTCATCGTAACATTCACTGTGCAGCGCTAAGTTAGGTTACAGATGGACAATTTTTTTTTTCTAACCTTATAGATCTCAAAAAAGCGTTTGATAGCATATCTCATGACAAACTTATAATTAAATTAAGCAACATTGGAATAAATAGTACAGCTCTGGAATGGATAAAAAGCTATCTTTTCAAACGTCCTCAAGTGGTAAAAATAAACGAGGTACTTAGTCATAAAAAAACAAGTAATTTTGGCATACCTCAAGGTACAGTACTGGGACCTCTACTTTTTATCATCTATGTAAATGACATATTCATGCAAAAGCTAAACGGAAAAATAATATCTTATGCTGACGACACTGTCATAATAATTGAAGGTACTGACTGGAATTCTATTAACAAGCTAGCAAATACTGATATTAATATATTAAAAAATTGGTTCGATAATAATCTACTCTCCCTTAACACTGGAAAAACAAAATTTATTCCTTTCTCTATCAATAAATTTAAATCAAAACCAGAAATAAAAATTATAATACACCAAAGTAACTGCAACAGAATCAATTGTAATCAAGCATGTTCAATACTTAGTCCAACTTCCAAAATTAAATACCTTGGTGTATATATAGACCAGCATTTTAAATGGAAAACACATATTTGTGAACTTGTTAAACGAATTAGAAAATGTATATATATATTTATAAGACTAAGAAATATTCTTAGACTAGAAAACCTAAAAAGAGTGTACTATGCAATTGTTCAGTCTATTTTACAATATGGAATTATTGGCTGGGGGGGAACATATGATAATATTTTAAGTCCACTTAAAATAATTCAAGGATTGATAATAAAGGTAATTTAAAAAAAACCATCATCATTTTCCACTGAAAAGCTTTTTACAATATTCAATGTACCTACAGTAGATAAAATTTATAAAAAATATGCAATTATTCAAATCTTTAAAGAAAAAATGTTAAATAAATTACAATTTAATATATCCGCAAGGTATCAGCAAAACATTAAAATCCCACCATTCAATACTAAGCATACGCAAAACACATACCTATATCTAGGAATAACTTTTTTTAACAATCTGCCATCTGATCTTAAAATTATAGAAAATATCCACGAATTTCAACATAGATTAAAAAATTACCTCAAACTACTGTAACAATTTTTCTTAAAAATTTTAATTTTTTTTTATTATTATTATATTTTTTTGTCTTTTATTATTATTATCTTCTCTTCTTTTCTTCTACTTTCTTTTCTTTTTCTTTAATACTATTACTAGTGATAAATTACAAAATTTAGACGACAAATTCATATTTTCCTGCTATTGTACAACAATATTTCAAGTTATGATTTGATTAATTAAGCGATAATCACTCACCAAACACAAGAACCTTGTTTCTTTATGGTGAGGAATAGCTATATTATATTTTTTGTTACACTATATGAATCATGTCTTATTTTTATATACTCTCTGTAAAAAAAATTATCATATTAAATAAAAAATTATCTTTTTCTTTAATTTGATGAATAACAACACAAGAGTACCAAAGAGGATATTTGTTTTTATTAGGCCAGATGCTATTCATATAAAAATTGAACAGTCGCTGCAGTTTAGTGTTTCTAGTGTGGTCTAGTCTATTATGGCGAGTCCCGACGAAGCCAGTATTTAGTCTAGTAGCTAGTGGTAACTAAAGCATTGTCCTGCGAGTCCCAGTGGTGGTCGGTGACTTTTTGTAGAAGGGATACTTGACAATCAGTATATACCTACTATCAAATTTAATATACAAATCTATAAACTAGCCCATGAACAAGAAGCAATTACTGATAAAAAGAGTCTATCTATTTAGCTATATAAATCATTTACGTTCCGCAACATTACAGATCCAAAATATCTTAAAGGTTGTATAACAAAAAAAATCCACGACGCAGGTACCTGAGTTTTCATTTAACTAAACTTGAGCTTGATTTGACGCTCCTTATTTATTTCTTGATGTTATGTACGAAATGGGTACGTCAGTTTTCCAGTTAGCAGAATACCTTTTTTCCGTGAATGGCCGAGACAAAACTTTTTCGAATTAATGATTCAATTATACAACCACAAAATTCACTATTATCATTTACAGTTTTAGAATACGTCGGTGAAGTATTCAAGTTATTTTCTGTATTATTAATTTAGTAATCGAAGGATATCCAATGTTTCAATATCTCGGCTTCAGTTATTCTAGCCAAACTGTCAAAAATATGTCACGCAAACTAATTGTCCTAAAAACAATCCACCTGACTCGAAATATGTATGCTATTCTGTGCACTATGTCTGTAAGCATTAAAGTCATTTTTGCACGTTGGATGCTCTCCTCAAAACCGCATCCAATGTTCTAACATATTGTAAGGCAGGACTTAATGCGCATGCGCCAAAGTATTTGGCTTTCATACTTTAAGGATAAAGAATAGAACAGTGCATCCACACTGAACCATCTGTGTGTTTCTGAGCGTAGACATTGGAGCATTGAGAATGTATAAGTAATTCGACTTGCTCCGTGTGTCGTGTCGTTGTGTGTGTTAAATCTCTGAGGATGGAACGGTGTCGAATTGCAGTAGGGCTGTTTACGGCTAGAAAAAATCTTTGAAATGCTAAGGAAAAATTCTCAGAAAAAAAAATCAAATTCTTTTTGACCCTAAAACACAAGGGATGCGGAGCATCCACAGCATGTATGGTAGAAGTGAGTCGTTTGCAAATAAGTCGGCTCAGTGTTCCGAATCTCCATACGGATTGAAAGAGCCGGCTCGCGACGAACAATCTTCACGGCTCACAGATCTTCGCAGATCTTTGCAAGACCCGGTGAGCCGATGAGCCGCGAGATTCGTGTTGATCGTTCAATCTCATATACAGTACATTATTATTATATGTCGTAACATAGGGATTCATATTTCTAACGCTTCAGTCGTGGCGTCAGCGGCTCCTGTCACATTATTTTGTTAATTCTAAAAAGAACAAGGTTGAGCTATTAACAATAACGTGAATTATTAATAGCGTTACGTTCATTGTTTATTTTGAGGAAATGATTATAATCGAAAAATTCTCTTGGTATTGAGTACTTAAATGCGTACGAGTATGTTTCTTGTTTGTTGTAGGTATGAAGCCAGACCACTTTATTTTCAAAACATTTCACTAAAACAACGTGTAGTGTAGTTTATGGATACGACGCACCTATTTGATTGTCTAAAAAATAACAAAATCAACAAAAAATTATTAAAAAAATCTTTTTTTAGAGATTATATTTTAAAAACAAAACATCGGAAAATTTGGATGATGATAACAAAATGTCAAAGTCAGTAATAATTAATAATTACAAATGTATCCTGGGCACAAATTAACAAAAGCGACAAGAACACCCCAATTTTTGCGCCCTTAACCTTCCAGCGGGCGCGCTGAATAATTTCCCTTGAGCGAGCGCGCTTGAAGAAAATTTTACGTAATCAAGTTTTCGCAATGTAAATGGTGTTTTCTTTATATAAATAAAGGGAATTAGGTTATTAGGCCCAAGTGCCGACAAATCAAAGACACCCAGGGCCTTACTAGGCGAGGGGAAATGAGGACCGGGGTTAACGTCTGGTAGGGCTTCGTAAATACTGAGCGGGGGGGGTATCTATTTACCATTTCACATTAGTGTTCCGGTTTAGTTACAACATTTCAAGCTCGTGGTGAGAGCAGCGCGGGAACTTTCACACGACCCGTAATGTATATAAACGATATAAATGAGAAATAAATAGAGAAAAGTACTTTATTTAATATACTTACACTTTAAGGCGCATGACGCAAAATTTCCAAATATCAATGAATAACAAAAACTTCTAAGCACATCCGGTACGTCTGTAGTTTAGAGATACACTGACCCTCGAATAGCTCGAAGTTTAGAGATACACTGACCCTCGAATAGCACTTGTGACTAAGTGGTAAGAGTGGGGGAAGCGATAAGGAGCATTTTTCGTAAATTTTACGACAGGTTAAGGTGATTTTGAGATTAGAAGCTACCCAATCATTATTATAATTATAACAGATGTGAATACAATGATCACGGTAATAATGTCATAGTTACACACCTGTTATCAAACAGGAGAGAAACAAAGGATATCTCGATTTTCTTATAAAAGGGGATTCCAATGATATTGGGATTCCCTTTTGTAAGACTAAAATACATTAAGACTGAGGGAGCGAGGGCACGGTGCGGGGGGACGCGAAACGTCGTTCAATTGAGCCGGGTCACCGAGCTGGTACATTACAGAGATTACAGAACAAATTTAGTGATTCGGCTCACTAAACCGAGCCGCTTCGTCCACTACTAATGTATGGACGGATCGCGCCTGGCGAGTGCTGACCAAACATGCATTTTAGTTAGTTGATGCCCCCAGCTACTACAAGGATGTGCACCCTACTTGCATGACTTTGCTGACTTGCTGATTGCATCATAGGTGCTCATAAACTAATACCTAATATTTTGATAGAAAGCGGTCACTTTGTGGTTAGACATATTTAATGAAAATAAAACAAGAACTTTGTTTATAACCATGAGATTTATTTAATTTTATTAGGACCGACCGATTTCACTTAACACAAGCATCTTCAGGGTACAAAAATTAAACTGATCAAAAATACATAGTGTGTGTTTATATATACAAAATAGAATAAGACAGAACATAACATAGAACAAAGAAAAAAATGAGATAGCATGAAATAGAAATCTGACATAATAACCGAGCGAAAGAGACAGAAGTGTACATAATGGAATACCAAGGAATACCTGAACAGGTGATTATGGGATGGGAAATTTTACGAGATTATAGGGAATATACCTAATATTGGGCTATTGGACACATTTAGTTGATTATTAAGAATTTTATTTTTGGTTTTAACAGCTTTCTTTATTTCTAGTGATTTCTAGTGATATTTGATTAAAAATTTACCTAAATTATTATTTGTATAAAATGCAGGTCTTAATTCAGATGCGCGACAGAAGCGTTAGAATTATGAATCCCAATATTATGACATATAACAAAAATGTACTGTACATTTGATCGAACGATGAACCCGGATTGGTGGTGATATGCGAGACCTAAGAAGACCTATAAATCACATGGATCTTGGGCTCACCAGGTCACTCAGCTCACCGGGTCTCGCAAAGATCTCCGTGAAGATCGTTCATCGCGAGCCGGATCGTTCAATCCGTATGGAGATCCGGAACACTGAGCTGGCTCATTCGCGAATGACTCACTCTGTATCATACTAACAACATTAAAGATGGCGTCAATTCCCGTTACATATTTACGTAAAGTAAAAAAGGAAAGTGCATTTTTTTGGACCTCCGCGTATGAAAATATTTTTAGGAACCTAAAAATCTTTTTTTTTTTTAAATTACGTGTTTTTCTACCTAGTCCCAATAGGAATAAATTACCGTATTCAATGTCATATTGCATGCTAGCGAAAATGTTGCATCAGAAGTGGTGGAATCCACAATATTGTAATATTGTTACGGTGATGCCGACAGTGAAACGGGACGTTAATGCCTTTAATTTCCTAAATAGGCAAAAGAAACACTATAGACTAGAAGAGAAATACATCATAATATATTATGAACTTACATTTTTTCCCCATGGTGGAATTACGTCTCACGATTTAATCTAGAAGGCTTAAATACCGAACTTCTACTAAAGTAGGTATATCGGGTAAGGTTTGTTAACAAACACAAGTAGAATAGTAAAATGATCAGTTAGAGATATTAAGTGAATAATAAAGTTTCACAAGTAAAAGCCGGACCGCAATTCTACAGAGATGATATCTTTATCTCATTCGAGATTGACCTTACTTCAGGATATTTCTATGTTTACACTGTTTACTGACAGAACAAGCTCAGATAAAGTTTTTCGAGTAAACGCTCGTCTGCGCAGCGGCCGCAGCGCGCAAGTTGAAAACAGCTGATAACATCGAAATATTTTTTAACTAACTAACCATCACGCCGTTTCTCCGCAGGGGTAGGCAGAGAGGACGGACCGCCAAACAACTCGATCTTGGCATATACTTCTTGCTTCATTCACATTCATACAACGTCTCATACATTCTCTCCTGTTATTCCGACTTCTGACATGGCCCGACTCGAGTATTTGATTCACTTGATCGTGCCATGTCTTCCTCGGGCGTCCCCGGCTTCTTCTTCCATTCACATTCGCGTCATATATTCTCCTTACACTCCTCTCTTCGTTCATTCGCTCTACATGCCCAAACCATCTAAGCGTCCCTTTCTTAATCTTCCTCACTACGCCTACATCAGCCTTGCATTCCTTACGAATCTCAACATTTTTCAGACGTTTAGGTTTTCCAATTATTTAAAAAATATCCTTTGCCTACAAAGATGATTTTTTTAGTAAAGTTTCGCATTTAAAATGAAGAGAAAAACTAATATTTTTAGGTGTATGTATCTTCTTTCATATAATAAAAGTGGTTATCAAGAAACATTTTATTTTTTCTTTACCAATGTAGGTAATAAAGTTTTACATCTCTTCCTATTGTATTCCATGAACGGTATACTAAAATCTTAATTATTTAGTGAACAAATTCATAACTAAAAACGATAGATTTATTTGAAGTAATAATATATTAAATTTGTCTTAAAAAGTGATTAAACATAATAAACTTTGGCTTAGTGAAAACAAGTACTTAAATGAAAATAAATGTTGGGTTGCACTATGTTTAAATTTGAAAATAGGTGTAAACAATAATTTATTGATGGTTTTAATCGTGAAAAATACCCACATGACATTTATTATTTCATATCCCTTGGTCATGGTTTTCCAACGGTTTCTTTGCGCGTGTCCCATGACCCTCGGATTAAATAACTCAATGTATTTGCTGATAAAGTCTACGAACACTAATACTTTATTTAGTAAATTTAGTTATTCCCCAATCTTCTTTTATATGCGCAAGCGCATAATGTAGTTATTTGCAGGAACTAGGAACGGCCTGTAATCTGCATGTCTGCATCGATCTGTCAAAGTGTCAAAATCGCGAAGAAATTGTGAATCTTGATTTTTAGCTTAAAAGTTGTAGTTTAAATGAGAGTTAATGAGTTAAAAGGAGCGAGATTCAATCACACAGACTACTCGCTCCTTGGTATATTTTCATAATTATCAAGTGATTCGTAGTTTGTCAGTATGGCGATGTCGAAAGGTTTTAAAGTATTGGAAAAGTCAGCTCCTCCTAATCCCCACAGTATTCTATTAGAGCATAGAAACAAGGATGAAACGCTCATGTTTGAGTCGCAGGCTGTCGTGGTCCTGACTCCTCAAGAGGCAGAAGTTGTGAAGAAGAATTATACCAAGATTGCGGATGCCTACGGATGCCTGGGGGTGCTACAGCTGAACGCCGGAGATAACACATTGCTGTATTTGGTGTTGGTGACCGGCTGCTGTTCTGTGGGCAAGGTCGGAGACACGGAGATCTTCCGTATTACGCAAACACAGTTCTGTCCTTTGTATTACCAATCTCAGAATGAAGACAGGGTGTCTGATGTGAGAAAGTTGTTAAATTCAGGAACATTCTACTTTTCGTGGTCTACTGGCTCTGGCGCTCAGTTGTTGGATTTAACCCTGTGCGCTCAACGCAGAAGTAAAACCAGCATTACAGATAACAGGTTCTTCTGGAACCGAACACTTTTCATTCACCTTATGAGGTTCGGAGTACAATGTGACGAGTGGCTCCTGAAGGCCATGTGTGGCTCCGTGGAGATTCGTACTATTTATGTTGGTCATAAGCAAGCTCGGGCCGTTCTCATTTCCCGGCTCAGTTGTGAGAGAGCGGGAACACGGTTCAACGTACGCGGATCCAACGACGATGGGAATGTGGCTAACTTTGTGGAGACAGAGCAAGCCATATATCTAGACAACGATGTCACCTCTAACATACAAACACGCGGGTCTGTGCCCATATTCTGGGAGCAGCCTGGCATCCAAGTTGGCTCCCATAAAGTCAAAATGTCTCGAAGTTTTGGGGCTTCCCAATGCACCTTTGAGAGACATTTTAACCAAATGAAACTCAACTATGGTTCTGTTACAATAGTGAATCTCCTGGGGTCCAGCCTGATTGGCAGTAGTGAAGGGGAAGCCATCTTGAGTAATGCCTTCCAAAAGCACTTGAAGGAATCTCACCACACTGACATAAACCAGGTTATCTTTGACTATCACCAGGAAGTCAGAGGAGGAATTCCCCCCGCACTTGCCAAACTTAAAACAATAATTGATCCATACTACAGTGACTCCGGCTTGTTCTACAGTCAAAACGGAACCATAAACTGTAAACAGAAAGGTACCCTCAGAACCAATTGTCTCGACTGTCTCGACAGAACCAACTGCGTTCAAACTTTCATCGGATTAGAAGTATTAAACGAGCAATTGTCGCTTTTGGAAATAGGTGACAAAAAGCAAAATGTTTCAAGATTTGAGGAAGTCTTTAGACAAATGTGGATCAATATGGGAAATGAAATAAGCAAAATATATGCAGGAACTGGTGCCATTCAAGGTGGTTCCAAAATCATTGACGGGGCTCGGTCCGCAGCCAGAACTATACAGAACAACTTGTTGGATAACTCTAAGCAAGAAGCCATTGACATACTTCTGTTGGGTTCCACCCTCAACACAGAGTTGGCCGATAGAACTAGAATACTCCTGCCCACCAACATGCTTCATATATCCACACCAGTACTGAGAGAGATGTGTCGAAGGTATAATGAATACGTTAATCCCACTAAGATCAGAGTCACTATAGGCACTTACAATGTTAATGGAGGGAAACACTTCCGCAGTGTTGTCTACAAGGATGTGTCCCTAGCCGACTGGCTTCTGGATTCGCCACAAACATCTCTAGTGGCAACGGCTGATATTAAAGATACCCCCACAGATATATTTGCTGTTGGCTTTGAAGAAATAGTGGATCTGAATGCCAGCAACATCATGGCAGCTAGTTCCGATAATTCTAAAGCTTGGGCCGAGGAGCTGGAGCGCGTCCTGTCTCGTGACCAGCCCTATGTTCTGCTGAGCAGCCAGCAGCTGGTAGGTGTTTGCCTTTACGTGTTTGTGCGGCCAGAGCTTACTCCTCACATAAGGGATGTAGCTGTGGACTGTGTGAAAACTGGTTTGGGCGGGGCTACGGGTAATAAAGGAGGAACTGCCATTCGCATGGTGTTGCACGGAACATCCATGTGCTTTGTGTGTGCTCATTTTGCTGCCGGTCAGTCCCAAGTCACTGAGAGAAATGCCGATTATTCGGAAATAACTAGAAAAATTGCTTTTCCCATGGGGCGTACTTTGAATTCCCACGATTATGTGTTTTGGTGCGGGGACTTCAACTACCGAGTGGATATGGACAAGGAAGAAATTAAAGAATATGTCCGAGACAACAACCTTGCGCCCATATTGGAGAGTGATCAGCTCAATAAACAAAAGCTTGCTGGAAATGTCTTTAAAAATTGTTTCGAAGGGGAAATTACTTTTCCTCCCACTTACAAGTATGATTTATTCAGTGACGAGTTTGATACAAGTGAAAAGTGTAGAGCGCCGGCGTGGACAGATCGCATCCTATGGAAGAGCAGGAAGGCGGTCACCGAGTCTGAAACTGTCTCCGAGGCCGGGGCCGGTAAGTTGATTCACTACGGCAGAGCGGAGCTCAAGCAGAGTGACCACAGACCCGTCATCGCTATCATCGACGCTGAAGTCTGTCAAATTAATGTCAACTTGAGGCAGAAAGTTTTCTCGGAAGTCGTTAAAGACTTGGGGCCACCCGATGCTACCATCATTCTTAGGCCGTGTTCCAATAATGCTGACGATGAAGGAGGAGTATTTAATGACACATTGATGGCGGCACTTTTACAAGATTTGAATTCCTTCGGAGAAGTGACTCTTGTAAGGTTTGCTGATGAGAATACGTTGTGGATAACTTTCAGAGAGGGCCAGAGTGCACTGCAGGCAGCAAAGAACAAGGAGCTGACAATCTGTTCCGAGAATCTTTCCATATCCTTAAAGACTCCAGAATGGTGGGATATTACCCATAAGGAGATAGAACTGTGCACTAACAACACTATACCCTTGCACCAAGAGGCTTTTGCCACAAGGCCTGCTCCCCCATTGCCTGCACGGGCCCCTCCGTCCCCCTCGCGTGTGCCCCCGCCCCGTCCCGCTCCCCCACCCGCCGCGCCCCCCTCAGCTCCACCCCCACCTCCCCCTGTGCCCTCTCGCCAGGCCCAGCCGCCCCCCCTTCCGGCCAGGCCACGTCCTACTTAAGTTACCTTTAGAGCCTCATTTGCCCTTGGTTCTTCCCTACATTCAGTATTGTACTATTTTACCACCATTTCCCCGGGATCAGCCCACAGCAACTGCTGATAAGACGCATTATCTCATTATATGTACTGAGAATGTAATTCCATATTATAATGTGCCTGTGGGTCATTGTGGATGCTTTGAAAGCTGTATATTGCTTTATGCTATTAGTTTTTAGTTGTCCCAACAACTTATTTCCGCAGTCAAATATAATATTATGTACTCTACTGAGTGCACTTTCCTAATTATTTTTTGTCTGTTTTAAAAATGATATATCACACCGTCACCAATGATGTTGTGGCTTTAAATTAACAGAGATCAAAATTTATTTTGATTTCTAAATATAGATGCAATGTTATTGCTATCTATTTAAATTTATTTGCATTTAATTATTTTTGGTTAAAAAAATATTCAGCTGATGTTTTAATGATGATTTGTTATACTATTTACACAGGCTAAATTTGATTTATATGAGCTGTAACTGCTATGATTTACAGGTTGACTCATTGTGCTAGTGTGATTATTTAATCTGTTTGAATTTAATATTTCTATTTTCAAACCACAACCTAAACCGTAATAACTTTATTACAAACCCTACCTTGGTTCAATAGGGAAATAACTCAAAATTTCTGGGTTTTGAGTTAATGATGAAAAATGGTAAAGAAACTCTCCCTTCTCATATTTCAATAAAAAAAGTCTAATTCGTCTTAATTATGTAGTCAAATAATTCTTTATGGAATTATAATGAAATCAGCACATTCTTAGTTCAATGGAGAAACATGTCAAATGTTTCCATTTGGAACTCAATAAATGTAACCTTTTACACCTATGATGTGATAGGTTGATAAATTACTTACATGTTGCATCTATTGTTATGTTATAGGTGAACAAAATAACTTTACATCGGAGCGATGTCTTTATAAAAAATTTTCAAATCCAGTTTTCTCAAAATGAGGTATTTTGAGTTAGTTCCCTATTGAACTAAGGTATCGAAACTATGTTTATCTTCTAGCATTACTATACTGACATGGTAATGTCAGTAACCTGGGGAAATGTTTATATTAAGTAATTTTGTTTTTATAAATAATATGTTATTAAGCAACATTCCATTGTTAACAATGTTGTTGTTAGTTATTTATAACTTTCTATGCTTGTTTTGGTTCAGTGGTGTTGCCCATGCACCAAGAGAAAATTGTTGTAAACAACATGACCTCGTAAATTATAAGTACTGTTTGTTCAGACTAATGTAGTCACCGAAGTCTTCAAAGAAGATTTTACCGCTGCTTTAGAAATATGCCAAAGATATTTGGAGAAGTGGACACGAAACGTGATATGATTTGACCGGATGTTGCATCCGTAGCATGACAAGTTGGATAAAAGAATAGCTGGAACAAAGTCGGTATAAATAATGGATGCCTGCCAGAAGATGTACGTATGTGAAGAAAGACCGCCGTGTTACGAAGGTGGGAGCTTTCTGTCCTTTCTGCCTACCACGACACGAATTTGCAAGATGCAACTTATTGCGACCCTTTGTATTTATCTTTCTGTCTGCCAACATGGAGTGGACAATTGGTCCTTCGAGTATTTTTAATCAGCCTTCAGATGCACAATTAATTTTGTTTTTACACAGGGGATATGTTCCACAGAATATTGTATAAAATACAGTACATTATATACAGGAAAAAGTTTCATTGTATAACAATCACCCCGGGATATCAATTACTATAATATATTATGGTTTATTCCTACCCTATTATTCCCTCATATCCCCCCGCAATCACTGAGCAGTGGCGTGCATTGCCCCTTGACCATGGGCTACAGCCTAACTTTTTAAGTGTTCATTATTATTATCCATCATACCATAACGTATGAAGGATAAGGCGCTCAAGCAAATTGCAACTAAAAGTTTTAAATTTGTCAAGCAGGAACAATTTTTTACGGTATTGAAATAAGAAATTTCTGGAAAAAAATACTTTTTTCTTTCAGAAATCTGGAAAAAGAAAGGTAGGGACAGCCTTTAAGCCTTTATGGGCTGTACGCCATTGGCACTGAGTAACACATGCACGAGGGGAGGAGAGTCCTATAGACCAATATTACCATTACACTTTGTTGATTGTTATATCAAACTGTGTAAAAAAAGACGGTGCAAAAACAGAATTGACTGTACATATTCATTATTTTATTGTACAGTATTTGGCGTTATTTGAGGCCTTTATAGAAAACAAATGGTTACTATTCCTCGTCACTAGAGAAATATGTACTATTGTAAATTATTTGTATGCTTTCTGCATTGATTTTGTTGTAGAAATAATATTGCTTAAAGGTCACTCTTTGTTCTCCAATTTATCTGTCAGTATTCTGTAATGTTTGATGCGTTGCTCTCTCAACCAACTTATGTTGGTATGTATTTTTAAAATGCATAATATTTATATTATTTTTCAAATAATGGAGTCTCGTAGAATATATAAAAGGGCAAATAGAGAAAACGTTATTTCTATTGTTCACTCTTGGATCCTTTGTCATTTTTTATCGATGTATTTATTAATTATCATTATTCAGAGTATTTTCTCTATGAACTGCAAGTATCGACTATTATTAGATACAAATATTATATAACATCTATCAGAGTTATATGATTCTACGATATGAAAGTTTTATTGTAATAATTGAGTCATTGTAATTTGCCAGTTATAAACAATGTTATTCCATATTATTATCCATGTTAAGAGAGTTTGGTCATGAACTATGTATTATGAAATTTTCTCATAGGAAATGTTTGTGTATTGTTATTTGCAAAACACCTTTATATCGATGTTGTACGATGTGTTTATATCACAAATTATTCTACTGAACTTGTTAGGTGAACACTTAAATGTACTGCACCTTTGTAAAATTATTTATTTATCTTGTTGGTAAAAATATTAAAATTATATGAAATATTCTTAGAATGATAATTATGAATAATTGTATATTGTGTTACATTGATAATCTTGTTTCATTCCATACGGAGCATTGCTTTGCAAAACATACTGATAAAGGGGAATTTTGAATGACTTTTGAAAGTTAACCTATTAACTCTCTGTTTTCGTGTTGTCGTCTGAAACCCAAATTGATATGTAGTTTATTTCTCCCTTGAAAAATGACTTGCTTGTTTATTGTGCAGTATTACCCTTGTAAATTGTAATATGCACACTGAATAAATTGTATCACGTCGATGTTGTTGAATATTGATTAAAATCTGTTTGATTTCCTCGTAGCTGCCAATTCACTATATTTAGAAGCAATTACTTTGGCATTATACATTTAAACATTTTGTTAGTATGTAACCCCTACTTATTATACTTTTTGCCTAGTGACTTTGCTTATCGGGGCAGTAATTAGTCAACAACGATAATACATAATAACATTTAACTGATGAATTCAAAGCAAAAAATCTTTTTGTGTATTACACCGTATCTGTCTGAAATTTATAGATTAAAAATTATTTTCAACACACAATGTCATTTGTATGATGGGCTATGGAACCTTGCAATATCAATTTAACTGTAATAAACTAAGACACAATATAAATAAAAAAAAATTAGAACTGAATCACTTAACTTGTATATTTTTGTAATTTTTTGCTCTTGGTAATGGTTGCAAACGAACATTTCTACCTATTTCTCGGTAGTTAAGTTATGGGGGGGTACTCTTATATATTTTGTATAAAGCCTGAATCACAGCGAGCGATTTTGTCGCTGCTATGTTGCCGCGGCGAGTGATTGCCACCTGTGGACAGTCACACAGAGCTACTAAAACTGCCAAGGTAGTAAGTAGCGAGTGAAATGTCTTTCATGTCGAAATGTACATGAAACAAATCAAAAACATTAAAAGGTAACGTCTAGCTATTTGAGATGTCAGACGAGGTGATACTAGAGGTCACGTGACTGGCAACTAGGTCACATGAATGCCAAAATCGCACATTTATCGCAATCAGAATTGAAGACGTTTTAATTGAATCACTGCTATGTTTAAAAGCTGCTAATCAATTTACTTGCAGCGAATACCTTGTTACACAAAGAAATTTATTCGCTGATGTTCAAATTGCAGTGACTAAATCGCGCCGTGTGACCGAGGCTACCGAGGCCACTTGTGACAAATGCTAGTGAGCGAGAGAGATCGAAATTGAATTTAAACAATACAAACCAAGGAATAAAAGAACCTTATTTCCAGGGTTGCCATAATTGATGTGTATGTAGGGTTGCCATATTAAAAAAAAATACAGATTTTTAAAATACCTACTTATAATAATACTGCCCTAATAGAGTGAAGTCTGTAAACGAGATGTACCCTTTTTGTTTTCATACTAACATATATCGGCTGTAAATAGGTAAAACCCTTCAAGCCACAATTTTTGGAAATGTTACTTTTGAGTGGCGTTAGTTTTCAATTGACAATATGGTAATATCATTTTAGTAAAAAAAAGTGTATTTTTCATACTAAAAACTATATCATAGGAAACCATTTTTTGCTGTTGTTTTTTTTGTTGTTGATAAAACTATTGGTGAAATGAGTCAAACCTCACATTTCATAATATTATAAATATAAATTCAATGTTAAAAAAAATAATTCAGACTCACATAAAAATCAAGATTTAAAATTAGTTTTACGAATAGTCATATATTTATTTTTATCGTCTTCTCTTTTCATTTTGTGGCTTAAAGTGTTTTACCGAATTACAGTTAAATACTCGTACATAAATATATATTTTAATTGTTTTATTTTATGCATACCGACTGCTGTATCAAATTCGGCATGATTCTGTATAAATTAAGTAGTTGCATGATCATGTTAATTTATATCTACCGTTTGCTTTTTTCCATGTGTAAATATTCAGAATGTTGTTTTTATGAAAATATTACAGCTTTGTCCATATTGGATACTTTATGGTTTATTATTATCACATTAAAATATGTTGCATCTTTTACACCTTCAGTTAACAACATTAAATAATGCTGGTATTAATTATTCTTTGCGACTGTATTGCGTATTATCTGTCAATACTTGCATATTGTGTGTGTACACCACTTATACTCAACGAACAAATAAATGTGTTATAATTATCAATTAGAACAAAAATATATTATGCTTTCAATATAAATGATTGTCTTCTATTTGCGTCTTATCCCCATTGATATGATTTTAAACAATTAATGCACTACTACTTACCAACGATGAATTAATGAATTTGATGACCTCTGGTTGAGCGGTTAAAATTCTCAACTACGAATCCAGATGTCGCTGGCTCGAATCCTGACATTCGCAATTACATTTTATGTAATTAATTTATGTTATTTCACATTTAATATAAAAATCATATAGTACATTTGCGGCACGTTTCAAAATGGTAGGTACTCTCAGTATCACCCTGGTGAAAGACCACCATTCAGATTTGAAATGTTACTTGAAATACCCTCAACCTTATTAGGTGATTGAGATCTAAATAACCAGGTTTCATCGCAACTTTCTTCTGTCCCATTTCCTTCCTTCCCCACTCCCTTCAAGCCTCACGACATATCCCATTTGGGGATACCTTAGTCTTACTGGCTCCGGGCAGTCGGGACTCTGGTGCGGTATTCACATAAAAAAATCTGTAAGTACCATTTTTAAAATTACCATGTGTAAAAATTTTCACTATAGAAATAAAATGGTTTTGTCTCTTTAATTTAAGATTTCATCACAAACAATGAAACAATAAGACATTTTATAAAATATTGTTTTATTTTCATTCAACAGGTTGCAGGTTGATGGGACTTCAGCAAACAGTAGTTGTAGTTAAGAATATAAAATGGTTGTGTAATTTATTTATGACATATTATTTTTCACTGCATTAAATTACTGCTGCCGAAAAGTTTTCAAATATTAAAAATTTTGAAGGTACATCTAGTTGTTTTTATTATATAAAAAGCTTTAATTTAATTAATATCATTGTTTTCAACGATTGCTCTCAATCAATACCATAATAATTTTGAATGTAGTAAGACTCTAGACACTGCCATCTGTTGAGGACTGTTGAAAGTATAGTATTGGTGTTAGAACGAAATTACACAGGCGTGAATTTCACATACCGAAATTACACTGCCAGAATTACATCTACTGGAGTTATATACGTTAAAAAAAAACTTTTTTAATTGGTTTAAATTTTAGAAACACTTAAGTGTGTACTAATTAAATTACATGTTGGAAAACAAAGTTAGTTTTGATAAAACGCCTGCCTAATTTAGTATTTTGGAACATATTAAATGTAAAAAAAATAATTTTGACATTTCTTTTTAGACCAGCAATATTTCAAGTTACTTTCAAACGTCATATTTTCAATTATATAATTAATAATGATGCCACAAAGTTATCAATCATTTGAAGAAGTCATATTTTCAGTTTTTTTAATAGATTTTTAATTTTTTTTGTTCTTAAAGCTTGTAACACTGGTGTGCAAATATTGGATAATTATTTTTCTTTATGTGTACATACCTGTATATGTAAAATAATGTTTTTTTAAATTTTATTTTGTTAGTTTTTTCAGGTGGACATTACTTTACATATACATTTTAGGAGAACATTACCAATGTTTTTTAGAAATGTGATTATATAAGCGGATGGTAATTTGAAGAATTTGTTTTTTGACCAAAAATTATTAATACCATGTATTTTCATTTTTCCATTAAAACTTTCCGTTCATATAAACCGTGTTTACGGATATAAGTCAATCCTGCAAACCGATCCCAATCAGATTCCAAATGATATTATGAAATATTAAAGGATTGGGATTAATAAATGATAGTCTTTTTCTTTGCAGTTATTAATAATAATATTATGATTAAAAATCTGTTATTTCGAACCGTCTCCTTTTCTTAATTTTTATATGAAATATGACATATTTATTTAGCACACACTTAAATGCTTTAAAATTTAAACCTTTAAAATTTATTTTTTTATTGTGTGTAATTCCAGTAGGTGCAATTTAAGTAAGTGTAATTCTCTCCATATGTAATTACATCCGTATGTAATTTTGTCGCGTGTAATTCTGGCAGTGTAATACGGGAACGAGAAATTCACACCTATGTAATTTCGCTGTGTAACCGTTACAGACTGTTATCCAAATTTCAAACATTGTTTACGCAATAAATTGTTGGAAAAGGGAAAGATTAAGAAATTTTTCAAATATCCCTGAGATTTTTCGCAGACATTCCTATTCAAAATAATTCTGGCATAACAAATTGTAAATGCCGTTAAACGGTAAGGCACATAATTTTAACTAAAAGAACCATATAAAACTTTTAATTATTTTCATATTAAATTACATTATTTTTCTTCTCAGACTTAAATCTACAGCATAAAAATATATAATATTATGTTGTATGAATTAATAAATAAATGGTCAATATGGTTTCGAGTGTTACTTACTCACAGTAGGCATTTCAGTAACCATTATAAATTATGCAGAAGGCAAATTTTTTGGTAGTAATGTATTTAAACTGAACATTTTGAATACAAAAATAATGTATCGTGTCAGAAAATAACTTACGTACATTTTTGCCCGAGGCAACCACACTGTAAGTCATTAATATAACAGAGCAAGGGTTGATTATTTTTTCTCTTGGAAATCTATGACTTCATTTTAAACTCTGACCAACACTGAATGTTTTTGGAGTTGGCGATTCAACATTTTAAGACGCCGTACAAATTGCTATTATATATTATTTCTGTCCTAAACAATGCATATTATTACATTGTAATTAATATGTAATGTAATATTTATTTATTTTATTATACTTTATACTTTGCCACATTATTCTACAACTTTTAATATTATAGGATTACTGATAAGTATTTAAATTTTCTATTGGCAACATGGTTGATTTTGAATCGGTGAACTTAAATTTAGACACTTTGTTATTAGGTCGATATATATTATATTTATTTACAACCATTAATTTATTACTGACCAAACTGATTTGTTGAACGTTTGCCTTTCTGGATGTACTTACAAATTTCAGAAATTGTTAACTATTATCACTATAGCTAGATCACAAGCAAATGTCTCTCGCCATGTGCAGAAAGGACGTGATTTATTAGTAGTTCGCTAGCTTTTGTTGGTGGCTTGCCACGCCGCACTCATTTCCTTCCAGACGACACTAATGAATGGTCTTTTATTTTTGGCCGAACTTTAGTTGGTAACTACTAAGTTTCTTAACTTAGTAACTTGGATGCAGTCACTTACACATAGTTTTTATGGTCTAGAAGTCACAGAAAGCATATTATTCAACAAGTCAGAATTGTCCTAATGTATTATTTGCTTTGGTATGGAAGAGTCCTTATTCTATTTTTCACTTTAAATTCACTCACAATAATGTCAACATAAATGATCTTGCTTTTTTACCGACAAGCTCAAATCTTTTGGCCCACTTGCCTTATGCCTTCAATCTATAATAAATGTCAAAATATGATGGCCATTGAAGTTCTCTTCAATATAAAACTGCTGTGCAACAATAAATTGTAGTCTCAACTGGCCAAACGTCTGATATAAGATCATGAAGACAGAATGGTGAAGAATATTATCAGAAAGACAAAACTCATAGCAATCCTGCGAGTCTCCCAAGAGAGTCCATTACTTTCCTCTTGTATGAAGGCACATTATTGTTAAGGATATCTAAATAATGTATTTACATATTTCGCATTAACAGAACTTTTTTAATTTTCACTGTAATATTCAATGGTTATCCACCAGAAGTAGTAGGATTATCATTCCCCCTAAAGTGGTAAATTTCCAGTTAGAATATTACAATGATATTGTACACAGTGGAAAAGCTGATATAAGAAAGTTTATTTTCTACAGCGATACAGCAATGTTCACGGTTGTTCTGGCGGTGACCGGATGTTAGTTATAATATTCATTGCCAAATTTTCCGTTGGAAGTAGCAGGTTTAGGTACCATTATTACCAGTTTGAACATAGAATGTTAAGTTTTCAGTTTGAATGTGGAATGCTCAAAGTTGTCTTTAGAATGTTAAATTTCCAGTTTGAATGTCAAATGTTCAAGGTTTACTTTAGAAAGCAAATTTTCCAATGATACATTCAATGTTCACGGTTGTCCAGCAGGGGGAGTTGCGACCGTGGCAGGCGGGATCTCCGATGTGGTGGAGGTGATGTCCTCAGACTCTGCCCTCCCGGCGGGCCCCTCTGCGCTGTCCCTCCATAGTGCCCGGTAGCGCTTGGCGATAGTTTCCCAGTCGGCCACATTCTCTATCCGAGAGGTGCTGGAGAAACTCAGTTGCGAACCCAGCGGGCTCAGGTGCACCACTGACAGTGCCACGGAATCTGATAAAATAACTCTAATTAGATTAGCAGTGTATTGCGGCAGATGAACATGAACATGCGTAAATATAAAAAGTGATCTCAATAATTAATTTTTTCCATAATGGAGTGTTAAGTTTTAAAAAATACAGTTTTTATTTTAAAATAAAAAAACCTTTTTTTTTACAGAAAAGAGTTAAGTTTTTCAGTAAAATAAAGCAGGTAGTTTTTTCGACACTCTCTAACTATGCGATTTTTTGTGGATTTGAACCTTCACTTACAAAATAAAGATGGATGCTTTACACGGAAAATAAGTAGAAACATTGGAAACAAATTACGAGCGCATCTGATATATTTTTTTTCCTTTCTGTGTTTTCTAAGAGTTTTGGTATCTGCCTAAATAGAACTTATGTACAAGTTTTCGTTAGTTACGAGTATCATATATTTTACAGATTTAATATCGGTTTAAAAAATCTTAACATCAGTTGAAAAAAGCAGGAGACATAATGTTGGTTGGTGTTGGAACTGTTTACCTTTCGGTTCCACTTGGGTCTTCTTGACCTTGGAGAGCCACTTGGCCCCCGCCTTGGTCCTAGCGCTCATCTGGTTCCTCTGCAGCCCAATGAGATGCACCAAACTTGGCCGCTTCCTCTTTGCCATTCGCGCCTTTAAAAAAATTCAAACACAATATTATATAGGTTTTGATTAATTCCCAACCTTTCCATTGCCAACAGGGGTAATCAAAATTTCTGATATGACTATCCTCCATGTATCAGCTTAAGTAGCGATTTTTTTGTATTCCTACGAAACCTATAATCATAGCTTTTCAATGATAACATGCGTAGGGTATTTCAGGACCCCTCATGGAAACAAAGTTTTTATTTTGCATCTTGGCATGTCTAGAGTTAAGAATAAGTAATGTCTAATAATTTCTCCTTCGTCCCATTGTCTTTGCCTGTTTACGCACAAAGTGTACATACCCCGGTACTACCAATTGTTATATTCGATTGATAGTTTGGCTTACTATTTACAGCGTTTATTTATTTGCCAACAGATAGTAGGGTACACCTTCCAGAAAATCAAGAATATTTTCCTAGGGCTGCTTTAAGACCTTTGTGAGTTTTACTTATTAGGTTCTCCTTATTAAAAAGTTAAGATTCATTTGCATGTAAGTATTATAATCAAATACATAGTTATTTATAGCAATATATGCATTTAAAATTTATTAAGTTCTTATGCATTCGACTGCGTGTTGTAACGCGCACGCTTATAGCGGGACAATGGCTGTAATGAACAAAAAGTGGTTCAATTTTCTCGTATTTCTATACAATTGCACACGGTTGTGCTATGTGCACAAATATATTGAACAATATTTGGGCCTTAGATAGTCCAACATTCTTGGAATAATAGGTAAGGGTGAAATTTGGCGACTTAACTTTAACGATTAGCATTTTTTTGTCCGTAGTTGAGCTATTGGACAAAGTAGTTCTGGCCTCAATTCAACACTACTAAACATTGATTTTGCAGTTCATTGTTCCAGTAAGCAGATAATTTTTGCTCTCTGTTTCTATTCGCCATCTAAAATAAACAGAGTTAGCAATGGGAACGAATGCAATACCTTGCACAGGGCTATGAGGTACATGAGCCAGGTGGTTACGAGGTTCAGGGGTGATGGAGCCGTAGTGGTTCTGTGCATGTTCCGAATCAGCTTGGAGAGACCGTACTTCCACTCTATATCTGATTGTGCCTGTGGAATACGCAATCAAGATAAGTACAAACTTAAACTAAGAATGAACAATTCGGGAACACAGATACTTTAAAGGCATACCTACCGCTGATCGCTCCATTGTAACTTCTCCCTTTCTCATTACCTAAGCATATAATGTAAACAGAGATTGCAACTGAGTTTTCAGCGGCAGAACCATACTCTGTTCCTTTAGAACCATCAGTAACACCAAGGGGCGAATTTGCCAGTATTTTGAAAACGTGATCACAAGGCGTTCACAATTAAAAAAATCTCACACTACTGTTGTGCCTTCAATTAAAACTTGAACAAAATATTGTTTCAAAAAATTCAACACTTTATAGAGCGTGTATCATACAATGCGGTTAGAATAATAGTTCTATCGCCCCCCAGACACGTTTTTGTAAAAATCTTTAGACGCATGTTGAAATACAAAATACCATGTTTTTGCTTTCAACATTTCCTTACCATAATCTATTCTCCGCGCTCCAAATACCAGTCCTTGGTTAGATCATGTAAGTTATGTGTTAACGGGGAGAGGGTCGTCGGAGAGTTATTATTTACTAATTCAAAATAATGATAGTATTATTACGCAATACGATAAACATAATGTTTTTAAATAGAAAAATATTTATTAAATATTTTATAAATTTACATAGGCTTAGCATTTATCAAAATCCAATTAGAAATATTACCTTTTTACAAATTATTAAACATACTTTTCTCGACTTTAAAAATCATATTCGTATTTTAAATATTTTGTAAAACATTAAATGGAACGGTCAGTAAAAAGTAATATTTCTGATTAGATTTTGATAAATGCTAAGCCTATGTAAATTTATAAAATATTTAACAAACATTTTTCTATTTAAAAACATTATGTTTATCGTATTGTGTAATAATACTATCATTATTTTGAATTAATAAATAATAACTCTCCGACGTCCCTCTCCCCCTTAAACATAACACAATTTTTTTAGAGACCAAATGAAATTACGAGTAAATTGATGCCAATTTTTTTTTTGCACAATTAGGTATATCATATAGCTTTCCAAAGTGGATAAGATCTGAGATTTTCGGTGGTGGTATGCGAAAGATGGATGCATAACACCTTCAACAATATAAAAAAAATAGTTTTTTTTTTAAATTTTAACCCCTTTATCCACCTGTGTCTTCTATATTATGAATTACGATTTTGTGTATTGTACACCATTTTTAGAAGATAAAATATTTTTGGAATACATATATTTTTTTAATTTTGCGGGGGGGGGGGGGTAAATGAATGGTCAAACCCGCCCCTGTCAGTATTTCTAAATTAGGTTCTTGTAGGTACGTTGGAAGATGTTAACCAGTACTGTTTATTGTAATCAAAAATACATACCAATATCAGAAAGTGACTAAAGAGGTTCTCAAAATTGATTACATATAGTTAGTTTCAAAATTTTTAAGGTTTAAGGTATTTAAACAGCTTTTGGCAGCAGGCAGAAACTATATTTTACAGAGAAATATGTTTTCTTTACAAAAAGTCCACGCGGAGGTCGAATGTTTGTTAAGAGTGACTTCTTATTTGCTCATTTTGGTATCGTTTTTAATATAAGTATTTATAGATGATTTTCTATGAAAAGGCTAAACCTTATGAATAATAATTTTTTAATGACAAATGAAAATGTACATGAATCCTTACCATAGTATCAATAGAAAATTGTGTGAAGTATTTCATATTGGTAACTTATTGAATTTGAGCAATTGCAGTAGAATCTTCTTGAATGATCCTCATTCTAAGTGATTTTATTAAGGTTCTTAAATATTTTTCAGAGAGAGAGAGAGAAATTCAAGGTGCTTGCTTTCTGCCAATTGGGTAACGGAGAACATTACCTGTATCCGCTGGTACGTGTCTGACATCATAGCAATGAGCAGGTTAATCAGCACGACCACGGAGACCAACATATAAATGCCGAAGACTATTTTGTAAAGATACTCCGTCCAGGCGGGTTGTTGTACGGGGGGCGAGGCGTGGGTCTGCTCCGTTGTGGTCTGCCCGAACACGGCGAAAAACAGCAGCTCGAACGACAGAATCGGGTTCATTTTCACTGCAATCATAAAATATGAAAATACACAATAAAAGAGATCCAATTACCTGTATTCGTTGGTAAGTGTCGGACATCATAGCTATGAGCAGGTTTATTAGCACGACGACGGACACCAGCATGTAAACGCCGAAAACTATCTTGAACAGGCTCTGCGTCCACTCCGGCCGGGACTCGGGCACATAGTTCAGGTCATCGGGAGTAGTCTGCCCGAACACGGCGAAAAATAACTTCTCGAAAGCGTCCACTGGAGTCATTCTCGCTACGGACAAGTCACCAAGACGGAGGCATGAGTTCCTCTCTCGTGAGGAAAAAACAACAACAAACTGACAGATAAGGCCAAACAATGCTCTAAGACACAGAGATGCTTTAAAACAAAAGTAAACAGAAATGTAAATAAACAGCCAAACTTAGGAAAAACAAATAATAAACAATTTCATTCCCAAAAGTAAAACAAAAAGAATTGTAAGCGTGAAATAAAAGTAAAATTAGCAGACGATGAAAACAAACGCTGAGCATACCCATGCGCGGCAGAAGAGCGCGGCAGCCTCTCTACCCCTCTCTACGACAGCCTAAACATTGCCTACACGGTTCAGTACCATAAAACGTGCCACCTGAAACAAAATGAAACTAAAAATAAAAATGCAAGGCTCTTCAGTGCAACCACATTCCGATCTTTGATAGGGTGTCGTTCCCGACATAACACGTGACCAACTGGATACCACAAAGTAATAAGCGGCACATTCTAATTATCACTAAAACGTCAAATCTAACATCGATATGTCAACCTGCTGTAACACTTGAAATAAAAGGGTTATATAACTCCATGCTATGAACATACGATGATATCATTCGGGGAGAGATGCAACTTGCAAAATATTATGGACTTTTCCAAAAGCATTCGAAGGTAACAATCCATAAAGATGAGTGTGGAGATGGGACGGTGACAGGGCGCATTCAACATCAATCTAATCCCTTCGCCGGAGTCACTACACATCCTGCACCGTGATATGTATTGTTATGTTTCTGCAGAGGAACTGCGGGCCATGCTTATGCCGGTGCCCACGTGAGGGAAACATGCGTGTATGTGACATGAGTGGCCATAGCATGCTCATGTCATATATTAATTAGCAAAGGAAATTGTCTTCACTGGTGAAATATGTGTAGTGACAGTGCCGGTCTAAAGGTTCCCTGATTTATAAACTTACTCCCTGCTCTGTGTTTTCTTCTGTAGCTATCTGTGTAATAAGTTTTTTTCGGACCCGAATCGATCCACTCAACATCACTTGGGATCCCGCGTTTGAGTCGTACAGGAGATAAAGTTTCATCTAACACATAAGTTTTCACGTTAATTTATATTTAATGAACATGTAATTTCATGGCATGCCGCATCTTTGAAAAAATGTCAAGGTTTATTGCATTAAGAATAGAAAATAAATAGGAAACATATATTACCGTCTGAGAAGTATTGCGTCGGTTTAGGTCTTGATAGTCTTCTCACTTCCTCGGGAGTAAAGTTCTTAAATGGCTGGTTCAAGGCCACTATGTGCATCGAGAAACCAAACACAAAAATGGCCAATACGGCCAAGAACCTAGCCAGGTCCTTCATCAAGTCACCGATAATGATGGCCCAAGGTCCAAACAGGTAGTGGAAGGAAAGGAAGTCCAGGATCTGCACGCAGGCGCACAGAAAAGATAAGGCGAAGCACTGGTTTCTGCAGTACATTAGGGTCGGCCAGTAAATCTTTTCCACGATGACCATTCCAGAGACATGGGTGGCTACTCCAAACATTCCGAAAACGAGAACCATGAGCTTTATCCATCCGAGGCCGGATTTCTCACTAGGGTTGGTAAGTTCAAACAATAGCAATCCACTGAGCCAAACAAGAAGTCCCCACTCGTACCAGTAAGGCAGGAGACTGGCCCTGACCACTGGGTAGATGGGCGTGATACCGGTCACCATGAGCAGGATCATGAGGTACACGTGGGATGTCAGGTAGGACATGAACTTGATGATGGGTACTTTGTTGTATTTGTGTCCAACGGGCATGGTGAATACCACCCAGACGGGTGGACAGATGATGAAGCCAACAAACAGAAGTAGTATTCGCCACGGAGCCCACGTTAGACTGCCCCGCCAAAGTTCCTAAGAAACAAATATAACAAATTATTCTTTCTGTTATCTGTACTCGTATACCGTTGGCAGATATTTTCAAATAAGACACATACATTCTGAGAGAGCCATGAAAATGTGTACCTGTAAGTATAATAAAAAAAAATGTGTACCTGTAAGTATAATATAATATTATGTAATGATAACACATAATATCAAAAGAGGCCTGAATTTACCAAAGGGTAAAGAAGGACCAGGGCCCGCAGGTTCGTAGGGGCTCCGGGGTCCAAAAAAGTTGTTATTGCTCAAATTTCGTGGAAAATGTCGGATCTTTACAAAAAATAAAGACATGTCCGCATTTAAAATACAAGAAAAATTTAAAGTTTTTGTGGCACAATGTGCCGAGGGTTTCGAGATCTGGTTGATAGATTTAATTTTTTTTTTAAATCCCCAAAAGTGGGAACTTTCATGAAGATCACAGAAACTCAATTCTAAGTAACTTTCCGAATGTTAGAAATGCTTTGATTTTTTTACTCAGTGCAGGTACCTGCAATTAATTGCAAGTAGAAAGATATTTTTCAACATTGCATCTAAATAAAACGATGCAAAGTTTGTACATAACCGATAATTAATAAAAAAATCTATACTGTCCGACTCCACACTTTTCGGAAATACCACTGGTCCCAATCGGATTCCCAATTCCAAGAAACTCAATTTCACAGCATATGAAATATTAAAGGAAAGGGTGAGTGTTGGTAAAATAGTTATTGTTTTGCAGTTATTTAAAATAATAATATTGGGATTAAGAATTCCTTATTTTAACCTTCTTTTCTCAGAGGAATTTCTGATCTGATGGAAAATTTATTTAGCAAACAGTAAAATTTAAACCAATTTTTTTTTTTTCAATTGTTTAATTTAAGTAGATGTAATTCTCTCCATGTGTAATAATGTCAGAGTAATAATGTTGGTAGGTGTAATTTCGTAATATAACATGTATCCATACGAAAGACCTATTTGTTTACCTGTAGGTATCTCTGGACTACGGTGTGTGCGATTACTTCCTTTTGTTCATTCTCTATGAGAACGTCGAGAAACTCCATATTCCTTCTGTCTGTGGCGGTGAGGATCCTCCCGGCAGAATCCGATCCGGCTGCGAGAGCCAGGAGTTCCGTGGCCATGGCTTCACACTGCTTCCCAGCAGCAATCAGGTCTTTCGCGCGCTCTTTTTCCTGAAATCACAAGTTAGTATCTGAAAACTCCAACCCATCGCATGCGTTAATGAATGGTTAAATAGGCTTATTAGCTGTCCATATTTTACCTTCGTAGAAAGGTTGATGTAAATATTTGAAAGCTTCGCAGCGGCATCCACAGGCGCCGGAGAAACTAAAATAAATTCTTCGATTGGCTTATTGTTGTGATTCTTCGAGCATACCATGAGGTTGTAAACAAAGCGTCTATCCTCCATTAGGGAGTAGGTGTCGTGTTCTTTATGCATCAGATACTCCAACACGTCATTGTGTCCTTCTGACGCTGCGAACCAGATTGGAGAGCAGTTGAAGTTGGTTTCGCTCTTCGGTGATGCCCCGGATTCGCAGAGGAGTTTCACGCAGTCCAAGTATCCTGTTTTTGATGCGTAATGTAAAGGAGTCCACCCGTTTTTGTCGGTGGCATTTATTTCGGCTCCCTGGCCGAGGAGGACCTCTACCATTTGGTAGTGTCCGTGGCTGGAAGCGATGTGGAGACCTGTCTTGCCGTGGCGGTCTGTGCTCTGAAGCAGCTCGGCAGATCTGCTGAGCAGGAGACCGACCACTGACATGTGACCTCCGAAACAGGCGAGGTGGAGCGGATTGTATCCCTACATAAAAAAAGATTTGAATTGATTTATGATTTATTCATAATATTAAAACATTTTTTCAAAGTTACGTTAGTTTTCATACAGTACTTTATTACAGTAATTTCGGCTTCAGAAGCCATTGTGACACTCAAATTTTTGGTGAGATGTACTTACAAATTAAAAAAAACATTTTCATTTCTTACATTTTCCGTAGTAGCTGCTTCAACTTGTACTCCGGCAGAGTTGAGTAATAGTCGTACAACGTTTTCATTCCCTGAGTAGGCGGCTAGGTGCAGTGGAGTCATGCCGGACTCTGTGCCCAGCTCCCCCACCAGGGAGGTTCCCGTGGGAGGCTCAGACTTAACTGTTCCGGGCACGTGTCCTAAAAGCTCTCGTACGGTATCTGAAAAATGAATTATGTTAAAGGGTACCTGCTATGTATTCAGAATAGGTACCGTTTGCGGAGAGAAACCGTAAGCCCTACCTGCTTGTCCGTAGTATGCAGCCACATGCAATGGTGTCAATCCTAATTTTTTACTGAATATTCTGAGTGAGTTGGAGGTTCGCATCACCTCCAATACTTGTCCGTGGCCGTTTTGTGCAGCTAGATGCACTGCCGTGAAACCCGCCTTGTTCTCGTCCGTACACGAGGCTCCTGCTCGCACCAGGGCCTTCACTACGTCCGCATGACCACCTTCCGCAGCTAACTGAAGTGGGGTCGAGTCTGTTGTCCTATTTCTCGCGGATATAACACCGTTTTTATCGAACTTCATGAGTTCCTCTATCACTTTAACACTGCCCTGTACGGCGGCGATATGGGCGCACGTATTGCCGTCTTTAGTTGTTGCCATCACCAAACTAGGATGCTGCTGTAAGAATAACTGTGCCACTTCCGAAAAGTTGTTTTGCGCTGCTGCGTGTATGGGCTTCTGTCCACTTTCATCCGTAGCGTCTATATTTGCACCAAGTTCGAGCAATAACCGACATACTTCTATCTGGCCACTGGCCGCTGCCAGGTGGAGAGGAGTCTGTTTCTTAAGGGTTAAAATGTCTATAACGGCATTATGATCTCTTATGAGAAATTTAACTAAATGAGTGAAGCCATTCATCGCTGCAAGATGCAACGCTGTTCGACCATTTCTAGATTTGGAGTTGATAAAGGCTTTGCTAGTAAGTAAAGCGTCGCACACTTGAAGATAGCCCCTTTCAGCCGCAAGGTGAAGAGCAGACCTACCTTCCGTATCGAACACGTCTACCCTTGCGTGATTCGTGAGTAGGGTATTTACTAGAGCCATGTGGCCTCGATGGCAAGCTATAAGCAGAGGTGTCCAGCCTATGTTGTTCTGCCTGTTCATGGCTTTTCCGACATCGGTTGAGGACATGTGCTCCAGCATTTCAGTGACGACGTCGTTGTTTCCTGCTACGGCACAGTAGTGGAAGGCTGTCTCCCGGGCAGTGCGGGTCTCAAGGGACACGTCCGCCCCGCTCTGCAACAGCAGTCGCACCACCTCCCTGTCTGCGCCGGGGATCTCCACCTCCTCGTGCGTGATGCGACAGGCGCAATGCAGGGCGCTGGCTCCGTCTTCATTCACTGTGTTGACATACGCTGTTGTCGCTTCCGCACCTTGTTTCTTCGTGACAAACTCTAGCAGGTGACGAACGATGTCTGGTCTGCAACTTCTGCATGCGAAGTGTAGAGGTGTTTCTCCAATCTGAAAACAGATTCATTTAAGAAATACGTTCAGTTAGTAAGATTTAGAAGTTAATGAAGTAGGTAATAAGCCCGTCCACGATATGTAAATTAGTATTAGTATTTATTTTGGAAAACATACGGTTAAGTATAATATAATATATATTTTTACAAATTATGTTATTACGTTGTTGAATTGAACAGTGAAGTTTCCGCTATATAATAAAAATATGAAAACTTGTGAATGACAAACCATTTTCTGAAATTGAAAATGAAAAAGAAAAAGAAAGTAACAAAATAAATGATCTAGGTTCTTAGAAACACAAAATAAAACAGATTAAAATATGTATCACAAAGTGTCATAAATAAATTAAAAAATTAACAATATCCTTCACTTCATGATAGTCCATACCTCAGATGATGGATTCTATGACCCAAGGTCCATAGCAATCATATCTTGTAGGAAGTAGGTACGGTAATCAGCACAGTTGGGAAAGGCTAGGTTATTTTAGGGTAATTTCGAGAAAATAATGTGATAATAATTTTTCTTTGCTCAAGATGACGAAATGACAAAAGAGAAACATTTAGATTTTCTATCTAACTAAGGAAATATTTTGAACCGCGGGTTTTTGCTGCCAGGCTCTGGGCTTCGCCCAATGAATGTGTGCTTGTTTTTGTCAGTAGCTGTTTGCCCCTCTGTACGTACATGGCACTGAGAAGGCGAGGAAGTTTGTATTGTTTTAGAGAAATGTGTTTTCATTCGTTAACCAACACCTCTGCCATAGGTCACCCCAAGCGGTTCGCTACGTTTGGTGACTTAGCAGGGGTGTCCGGGTTCATGGGGTGACAATTGTCCAGGTCTTTGCGGCGAATGAGTCTACTCACCAAATGCGTGGCGGGCAGGATGGGGAGAGGCCAGTATAGGGAGTTCCTTTGACCTCTCCAGATGGATTCTCTCGATCCATCGCTTTGCACCGAAATGACAGGATGGATTATTATGCTCGTCACTCCTGGACACACTAACCTTCAGATTCCTATCCACCTCTCGTACTTTTTTCTTTCCCAGAACTTTCATAATTATCGTAATTCATCGTATTTACTCTTGAGAATTCCGGAATTCATGTGAATTTATCGTAAATAACCGTAAATGACCGTAATTAACCTTTAATCAACGTAAATTAACATAATTCACCGTAATTTACCTTTTATAATGATAATCTGATAGAAGTCCTGGGTTATTCATCCTATTTTATACGCAAATTCCATAATTCGTGTAAAATCTCCGTAATTTACGGAAATCAATGATAATTTAAAACAAATTATCGCTGATTCGCCGTACTTGCTCTGCGAATTTCGGAATTCATGTGAATTCACCGTAAATCACAGAAAATCACCGTAAATCAACGTAATTCTCCGTAAACCACCGTACGTCATGGTAATTCACCGTAAATTAACTTTCCTTATGATAATATTAAAGAAGTTCTTGGTTTTTTACCTTATTTTATATGCAAACTCTGTAATTAATTAGAATTACCTGTAATTTACAATTACTTATGATAATCAAAACACAGTTAACTCAAATCATCGTATTTACTCTGCTAATTCCGGAATTCGGGTAATTTACCGTACATAAAATCGTAAATCACCGTAAATCAACATAATTCATCGTAATTTATATTTTCTAATGATAATCTAATAGAAGTTTACGGTTATTCACCCTATTTTATCTGCAAATTCCATAATTCATGTACAATCTCCCTAATTTACCGAAATTAAGGATAATTTAAAAATAAATTAACGCTGAATCTCAGTGAATTACTTGCTCAGTGAATTTGGGAATTCATGTGAATTACCTGTAATTTATCGTTACTTATGATAATCTAAACACAGTTAACGGTAAATCATGGTATTTACTCTGCCGAATTGTTAATTTACCGAAAATAACAGTAAATCAACTTAATTCTCCGTAATTTATCTTTTCAAATGATAATTTAATAGAAGTTTACGGTTATTCACCCTATTTTATCTGCAAATTCCATAATTCATGTAAAATCTCCCCAATTTACTGAAATTTACGATAATTTAAAAAAAAAGTTTACGTTCAATCACCGTACTTGCTCTGCGAATTTCGGAATTCATGTGAATTCACTGAAAGTCACCCCCAATCAATGTAAATTACAGTGAATCTACGGAATTCACGGTAATTTATCTTACCTTATGATAATCTTAAAGAATTTTTCGGTTTTTCACCATATTTTATATGCAAACACCGTAATTAATTTGAATTACCTGTAATTTACCGTTACTTATGATAATCTAAACACAGTTAATGGCATCCGCATGATCCATATGATATCCGCTATAAAAAACCGTTTTGTTCAGTTTTGCTATTTGGAAAACAAATAATAAATTGACGTAACTTGTAAGGGAGAGACGAAAATATCCGAACCAATCCGTTGAAATACTATACGAGATAAAGCAGGAACAAACTTGACGTGTTCGAATGTTTTGTGGGTTTTGGGTATAGCTTTTTTTGTACCTGAACGTACGGGATACGGCTTGTGGCGTTCGGGCGATAATACAGCAGCCGTATTGCGTACGTTCCTATGAGTAGGGCGGTAAATATTGTTATTATTATTTGTATTTTAAAATAATATTATATAAAAAATATTATCATTTTTTTGATTTTTAATATAACTATTTATTATCAAATCAAAAAACTTTCTTCTTAGTTTGTAAAATTAATAACAAAAAATTGTGTGTTCCTGCTTTTCCATTTTGAATGTAGGTATATATTATACTGCACATTTTGCATGAAAATAAATCGCGGGAGATGCATAATGCTATATATTTGGTTATTTTACTTTTCATGTTTACCCACTTCCATGCCCAAGACTCAAGTGACAACTTATTCGGTAAAAATGCTGGAACCGAGAATTCATCGGAATCACACAGTACGATACGTTGGTTTGCGGGACTGGAGTATACTGTAGTGTCGCCATTTCCCGCCGAGTGCGATAACCGTTTTTGAATTCAACATTGAATACTGGCTATCTGGTTATATGGCCTTAATGGTAATTGTCGTATCTACTCTGCGAATTCTGGAATTTATATGAATTCACCGTAAATAAAATCAACGTAATTCACCGTAATTTACCCTTTCTTATGATAATATTAAAGTAGTTCTCGGTTTTTCATCGTATTTTTTATGCAAACTCTGTAATTCATTTGAATTACCTGTAATTTACGGTTACTTATTATAATCTTAAAACATTCGATAATAATTCATCGTAATTTCTCTCCGAATTCCAGAATCCACGTAAATTCACCGCAAAACACCGTAAATCACCGTAAATCACCCTAATTTACCTTTTCTAATCCTAATATAATGGAAGTTTACGGTTATTCACCCTATTTTATCTGCAAATTCCATAACTCATGTAAAATCTCCCTAATTTAGCGAAATTTACGCTAATTCAAAAATAAGTTAACGTTGAATCACCGTACTTGCTCAGCGATTTTTGGAACTCATGTGAATTCAGCAAAAATCACCGTAAATCAACGTAATTCATAGTAAATTACATTAAATCAACGTAATTCACCGTAATTTACCTTTTCTTATGATAATCTTAAAGTAGTTCACGGTTTTTCACCGTATTTTTTATGCAAACTCCGTAATTCATTTGAATTACCTGTAATTTACGGTTACTTATGATAATCTAAAAAACAGTTAATCGTAATTCATCGTATTTACTCTGCGAATTCAGGAATTCATGTGAATTTACTGTAAATAACCGTAAATCAACATAATTCACTGTAACTCATCCTAATTTACCTTTTCTAATCATAAGCTTACAGAAGTTTACGGTTATTCATTCTATTTTATCTGCAAATTCAATAATTCATGTAAAATCTCCCTATTTTACAGAAAATTACGATAATTTAAAAAAAAGTTAACCTTGAATCACCGTACTTGCTCTGCGAATTTCGGAATTCATGCGAATTACCTGTAATTTATCGTTACTTATAATAATCAAAACACAGTTAACGGTAAATCATTGTATTTACTCTGCGAATTCCGGAATTCATATGAATTCACCGAAAATAACAGTAAATCAACTTATTTCACCGTAATTTATCTTTTCTAATGATAATTTAATAGAAGTTTACGGTTATTTATCCTATTTTATCTTCAAATTCCCTAATTCATGTAAAATCTCCCCAATTTACCGAAATTTACGATAATTTAAAAAAAGTTAACGTTCAATCACCGTACTCCCTCTGCGAATTTCGGAATTCATTTGAATTCACCAAAAATCACCGTAAATCAACGTAATTCATAGTAAATTGCACTAAATCAATGTAATTCACCGTAATTTACCTTTTCTTATGATAATCTTTTTTTTTTGTTTAAGGCAACTCACCCTAAGGAGAGTGCTATGTGCCATTAGTCTATAAGGGAATAGGGGATCTCAAAGATTGAAGTCATTCAAGTCTATGAACTTGTATACAACTGAGAAAACGCGAGAATTATTGAGAGACAGTAAATATAGGATACTAAGGGGAGATTGGTGGGTGATTTTAAGAAGTAAACGGTAAATGCCTTTGATGGACGAACGATTTTTACAACTAAAAAATACATGGTCAAGGGTTTCATTTTCCCCGCCGCACTGGCAGAGTGGACTATCTACGACATGGATTTTAAACAAATGTATAGAACAGTGACCAATTCTCATTCTTGAGATACAGGAAATAAATCTTTTGGATTTTTTCTTGCCGTGGAGCCGTGGAAGGTTTACATGGGGTGTGGTTTTGTATTCCAGCGTAAAAAGCACCAGTTCGGGTTTTCGAATTAGCCTAATTTTCTTCCCAGGAGTGAATCATGTTGAATTTAAGAGTAGGGATGACGTCAGAGATAGGAATTCTAAAGTCTAAGGGATAAGAGCCGGAAATTGTTCTAAGTTTAGCGAGAGAATCGGCTTTCTCGTTACCCTCAATTCCTAAATGCCCAGGGACCCAAACCAACATTGTCTCGAAATTTGAATCATTTAAAGTCACCAAGTAACATATACGGGAGACGAATCTGAGACATAAATGATGTCCACTCGTTTTCAACAAAAGTTATAGAGGGAGGGATATATATTGATAATATTGTAATATCAGATACAATAGCTGCTACTATTTGAAAATTGTTGGAGAGAGTGTGGAAAATTATTTCTTTAAAAGGGATAGAGTTATAGATTATAAGAGCAGTGCCACCTTTGCCATCCGGTCTATCATGTCTAAGACAATGATAACCAGGGATCTTAAATTGATACGAGGGTTTTAACCACGTTTCGGAGATGGCAGCAACTGAAATGTCATGTTCATCAAGTAACTGTACAAGTTCAATTTTGTTGGAGAATAGACTTCTACTATTCCACTGAAGAATTTTGTTCAGTTTCGGATACATTGGGAAGACAAGAGAGTAGAGATTTAATATAATCGGCAGCGTTGGACGGTACATTTTTGTTATTTGAAAGAATAGTAATTAAGAAGGTAATTAAAGTTTGAATAAAAGAGGAATTTTCAATCATGACTTTAGGGAAAATATCGGTAGAGGGACAATTTTTTAAGGCATTCCCATTGGGAACCTGAAATTTATGATTCCCATTCGGGTTCAGTAAAAGATCATCATGTTGTTTTTTATCAAAAGAAGGAATAAATTTAGGTTTGGATTTTATTGGTTTAAAAATCGTTTCCCTGTGGGAAGATGGTAGAGGGGAAGAAAAATGAAAGAGAGAAGGGTTGGACGTTATCTCTGCAAAAGATTTTTTTGTAGGAGGGAATAATTGAGACGCCTGAAAATAGGAAATGTTTTCTGAAGCCATTGATTGCTTGATATTTCTCTGTCTAGATAACTCTGGACAGGCCACACTAACAGCAGTATGGTTGCCCTTACAATTAATGCAAATTGGGTTTTTTATTGTATTTTGGCATTGTTCAAAAGAGTGATCCTCACCGCAATGGAAGCAGCGACGAGAGGAACGACAAATTGGTTTTGAGTGACCAAATCGAAAACAGTTGAAACATTGGATTGTCGGGAATCTGTATACTTCAACGGGAAGAGCGTTATAATAAATAAATACCCGGGATGGTAAAGTTTGACCTTCGAAAGTAATAACAACGGATTGAGAAGGTTTCCATATAGTGGTTCCAGTAGATGTATCCTTGAAATTCAAACGACGTACTTTTAAAACTTTAGGAGTTCCTTGAGAATCATTAAGAGCATCAACTATTTCCGTTTCTGAGAGGTCGGTCGGAATACCTCTTACTCGGCCCGTTCTGGTTAAATTGAAAGAAGGAATGAAAGATTTGAATTTATTATTTGAAAGCGAACCTATTTTTTTAACGAAATAATTAGCTAATGAGGCCGATTTAAACTCTATGGATAGTTTGTATCGGCCTTCCGGTTTGATTGATCCATTTATAATACCAAGGTTATTGTTTTGAGCTAAAAATAAATTTACCGAAATCCAGGGGATGAACTATTTTTCCCTGTTGACCTTTGGACAATGAAAGGGGCTGAAGCGATAAGAGAATATGTTAATTCAATAGAATTTTCTTCTAGAAGAATGGCTTTATTATGAGTTTCATGAGAGATTGGGTTTTCTTTTGATTTAGAAAGAGATTTAATTTTGCGAGGTACATTAAGACAAAGCGAAGGTCGTCGTTTTCGGGAAGGAAGAGTTATTGAAGTCTGAGTATCGTCAGTATCGTAGTCGTCAGAGATATTAAATATGGACTGAGGGTCCGGTGGTCGGTTCTCATCCTCCTCCATATTTAATAAAACGGAAAAAAAATTATTAATCAAAAATAAAAATTAAATAATATAAAGTCAATTAGATTGACTGTACACTCGACAATCGTAAATCAAATAATACAAACAAATATTAAACAAAAATAGAATGTAACAATAATTCTTATCTGTGCCGAAGACAGGAAGTCACAAACACCGCACTGGCTAGAAACAAGTACTCACAATTGTGAACACAACTGTTCACCTTCGCGGTCAGGACGGAACTCCTATGATAATTTTAAAGTTGTTCTCGGTTTTTCACCGTATTTTTTATGTAAACTCGGTAATTCATTTGAATTACCTGTAATTTACCATTACTTATTATAATCTAAACACAGTTAACGGTAATTCATCGTATTTACTCCGGAATTACAGTTAATCTACATACTTCACCGTAATTAACCGTTATTTACGTTTTCTAATGATAATCGAATAGAAGTTTACGGTTATTCACCCTATTTTACCTGCAAATTCCATAATTCATGTAAAATCTCCCTAATTTACTGAAATTAACGATAATTTAAACAAAGTTATTGGTTATTCACCTTACATGCTCTGCGAATTTTGGAATGCATGTGAATTCACCGAAAATCACCATACTTGCTCTCAGATTTTTGGAATTCATGTGAATATTCACCGGAAATTACCAGAAATCAATGAAAAATTACTGTATATCATCATAATTCACCGTAATTTATCTTTCCTTAAGATAATCTTAAAGAAGTTCTCGGTTTTACACCGTATTTTTTAAGGAAACTCTGTAATTCATTTGAATTACCTGTCATTTACCCGTTACTTATGATAATCTAAACACAGTTAATGCCAATTTATCGTATTTACTCTGAGAATTCTGAAATGTATGTGAATTCACCGTAAATAACCGTAAATCACCGTAAATCAACATAACTCACCGTAATTCACTTTAATTTACGTTTTCTAATTATAATTTAATAGAAGTTAACGGTTATTCACCCTATTTCACCTGCAAATTTAATAATTCATGTAAAATCTCCCTAATTTACTGAAATTAACGATAATTTTAACAAAGTTATTGGTTATTCACCTTACATGCTCTGCGAATTTTGAAATCCATGTGAATTCACCGAAAATCACCATACTTGCTTTGAGGTTTTTGGAATTCATGTGAATATTCACCGGAAATTACCGGAAATCAATGAAAAATTACTGTATATCATCATAATTCACGTAATTTATCTTCCTTATGATAATCTTAAAGAAGTTCTCGGTTTTACACCGTATTTTTTAAGGAAACTCTGTAATTCATTTGAATTACCTGTCATTTACCCGTTACTTATGATAATCTTAACACAGTTAATGGCAATTCATCGTATTTGCTCTGAGAATTCTGAAATGTGAATCTTTTCACTGTAAATAACTGCAATCACCGTAAATCAACATAATTCACCGTAATTCACTTTACTTACGTTTAATTATAATTAATAGAAGTTAACGGTTATTCACCCTATTTCAAAATTCCATAATTCATGTAAAATCTCCTAATTTACTTGTACTAACGATAATTTAAACAAAGTCATTGGTTATCACCATGCTCGGTACTTGAATGTATGACCACTGAAAATCACCATACTTGCTTCCTATTTTGAATTGAATATTCACTTGAAATTACCGGAAATCAATGAAAAATTACTGTATATCATCATAATTCACCGTAATTTATCTTTCCTTATGATAATCTTAAAGAAGTTCTCGGTTTTACACCGTATTTTTTAAGGAAACTCTGTAATTCATTTGAATTACCTGTCATTTACCCGTTACTTATGATAATCTTAACACAGTTAATGGCAATTCATCGTATTTGCTCTGAGAATTCTGAAATGTATGTGAATTCACAGTAAATAACCGTAAATCACCGTAAATCAACATAATTCACCGTAATTCACTTTACTTTACGTTTCCTAAATATAATTTAATAGACGTTATCGGTTATTCACCCTATTTTACCTGCAAATTCCATAATTCATGTAAAATCTCCCTAATTTACTGAAATTAACGATAATTTAAACAAAGTTATTGGTTATTCACCTTACATGCTTTGCGAATTTTGGAATGCATGTGAATTCACCGAAAATCACCATACTTGCTCTCAGATTTTTGGAATTCATGTGAATATTCACCGGAAATTACTGGAAATCAATGAAAAATTACTGTATATCATCATAACTTACCGTAATTTATCTTTCCTTATGATAATCTTAAAGAAGTTCTCGGTTTTACACCGTATTTTTTAAGGAAACTCTTTAATTCATTTGAATTACCTGTCATTTACCCGTTACTTATGATAACCTAAACACAGTTAATGGCAATTCATCGTATTTACTCTGAGAATTCTGAAATGTATGTGAATTCACCGTAAATAACCGTAAATCACCGTAAATCAACATAATTCACCGTAATTCACTTTAATTTACGTTTCCTAATTATAATTTAATAGAAGTTAACGGTTATTCACCCTATTTTACCTGCAAATTCCATAAATCATGTAAAATCTCCCTAATTTACTGAAATTAACGATAATTTTAACAAAGTTATTGGTTATTCACCTTACATGCTCTGCGAATTTTGGAATTGTGGAATGCATTTTTGTTTCCTAATTATAATTTAATAGAAGTTAACAGTTTATTCACCTATTTTGCCTGCAAATTCCATAATTCATATAAAATCTCCCTAATTTACTGAAATTAACGATAATTTAAACAAAGTTATTGGTTATTCACCTTACATGCTCTGCGAATTTTGGAATGCATGTGAATTCACCGAAAATCACCATACTTGCTCTCAGATTTTTGGAATTCATGTGAATATTCACCGGAAATTACTGGAAATCAATGAAAAATTACTGTATATCATCATAACTTACCGTAATTTATCTTTCCTTATGATAATCTTAAAGAAGTTCTCGGTTTTACACCGTATTTTTTAAGGAAACTCTGTAATTCATTTGAATTACCTGTCATTTACCCGTAACTTATGATAATCTAAACACAGTTAATGGCAATTCATCGTATTTACTCTGACAATTCTGAAATGTATGTGAATTCACCGTAATTTATCTTTCCTTAAGATAATCTTAAAGAAGTTCTCGGTTTTACACCGTATTTTTTAAGGAAACTCTGTAATTCATTTGAATTACCTGTCATTTACCCGTAACTTATGATAATCTAAACACAGTTAATGGCAATTCATCGTATTTACTCTGAGAATTCTGAAATGTATGTGAATTCACCGTAAATAACCGTAAATCACCGTAAATCAACATAATTCACCGTAATTCACTTTAATTTACGTTTTCTAATTATAATTTAATAGAAGTTAACGGTTATTCACCCTATTTTACCTGCAAATTCCATAAATCATGTAAAATCTCCCTAATTTACTGAAATTAACGATAATTTAAACAAAGTTATTGGTTATTCACCTTACATGCTCTGCGAATTTTGGAATGCATGTGAATTCACCGAAAATCACCATACTTGCTCTCAGATTTTTGGAATTCATGTGAATATTCACCGGAAATTACCGGAAATCAATGAAAAATTACTGTATATCATCATAATTCACCGTAATTTATCTTTCCTTATGATAATCTTAAAGAAGTTCTCGGTTTTACACCGTATTTTTTAAGGAAACTCTTTAATTCATTTGAATTACCTGTCATTTACCCGTTACTTATGATAATCTAAACACAGTTAATGCCAATTTATCGTATTTACTCTGAGAATTCTGAAATGTATGTGAATTCACCGTAAATAACCGTAAATCACCGTAAATCAACATAACTCACCGTAATTCACTTTAATTTACGTTTTCTAATTATAATTTAATAGAAGTTAACCGGAAATTACTGGAAATCAATGAAAAATTACTGTATATCATCATAACTTACCGTAATTTATCTTTCCTTATGATAATCTTAAAGAAGTTCTCGGTTTTACACCGTATTTTTTAAGGAAACTCTGTAATTCATTTGAATTACCTGTCATTTACCCGTAACTTATGATAATCTAAACACAGTTAATGGCAATTCATCGTATTTACTCTGAGAATTCTGAAATGTATGTGAATTCACCGTAAATAACCGTAAATCACCGTAAATCAACATAATTCACCGTAATTCACTTTAATTTACGTTTCCTAATTATAATTTAATAGAAGTTAACGGTTATTCACCCCATTTTATCTGCAAATTCCATAATTCATGTAAAATCTCCTTAATTTACTGAAAAGAAACTCTGTAATTCATTTGAATTACCTGTCATTTACCCGTAACTTATGATAATCTAAACACAGTTAACGGCAATTCATCGTATTTACTCTGAGAATTCTGAAATGTATGTGAATTCACCGTAAATAACCGTAAATCACCGTAAATCAACATAATTCACCGTAATTCACTTTAATTTACGTTTCCTAATTATAATTTAATAGAAGTTAACGGTTATTCACCCCATTTTATCTGCAAATTCCATAATTCATGTAAAATCTCCTTAAATTACCTGTAATTTACCGTTACTTATGATAATCTAAACACATTTAATGGTAATTCGTCGTATTTACTCTGAAAATTAAGGAATGTATGTGAATTCACCGTAAATAACCGTAAATCACCGTATATCAACATAATTCACCGTAATTCACCATAATTTACCTTTTATAATTATAATCTAATAGAAATTTACCGTTACTCACCCTTTTTTATCTTCAAATTCCATAATTCATCTAAAATCTCTCTAATTTACCCAAATTAACGGTGATTTAAACACAGCTAACGGTTATTCACCGTACTTGCCCTGCAAATTTTGCAAAGCATTTGAATTCACTGAATATCATCGTTGTTGCTCTGCGAATTTCGGAATTCATGTGAATTCACCGAAAATCACTGTATACATGTATATTACAGTAAATCATCGTAATTCATTGTAATTTACCTTTCCTTATGATAATCATAAAGAATTTTGCGGGTTTTCACCGTATTTTATTTGCAAACTCCGTAATTCATTTGCATTACCTATAACTTTACTTTTACTTATGATAATCTAAACACAGTTAACGTTAATTCATCGTATTTACTCCGCGAATTCCGGAATTCATGTGAATTTGTCGTAAATAAACGTAAATCATCATAAATCAACATAATTCACCGTAATTTACCTTTCCTAATGATAATCTAATAAAATGTACGCATATTCACCCTATTTTTTCTGCAGATTCCATAATTCATGTAAAATCTCCCTAATTTACCGAAATTAACATAAATTAAAAAAAGTTAACGTTGAATCACCGTACTTGCTCCGCGAATTTCGGAATTCACCGAAAATTACCGTAAATCAACGTAATTCACCGAAAATCACCGTAAATCAACGTAATTCACCGTAAATCAGAGTAAATCTTCGTAATTCACCGTAATTTGCTTTCCTTATGATAATCTTAGAAGTTATCGGTTTTTCACTGTATTTTATATGCAAACTCCGTAATTCATTTGAATTACCTGCATTTTACCGTTACTTATGATAATATAAACATAGTTAAAGATAATTCACCGTATTTACTCTAAAATTTCTGTAATTCATATGGATTCACAGTGATTTACCGTAATTCACTGTACTTCTTCTTAATTCAATGTATTTCACCATAATTTACCATTATTGTTAATGTAACAGTAACCTTGCCGATTACATCATCACCTTTGCCGATGATACAGTCTTGATATATGAAGGCAAAAGTTGGAACGAAGTTTATAGTAAAGTAGAAATTGGTATAAACAAGGTTATTCAATGGCTATACAATAACCCCCTTACTCTCAATACGGATAAAATAAAATTCATACGCTTCAGTGTAACGCAAGCGGGACAACCCAAAGAAATACGAAACATCACTACTCACCTATGCAATGAACCAAATACCTGTACTTGCAATAACTTAAAATGCGTGCTTAGTTTTAAATATTTAGGAATCATCATTGATAAATTTCAGAGATGGGAAGAACACATCAACTCAACTGCCACAAAACTTATTCACCTTTTCATGACTATTAAATATATTCTCTCTGTAAAAGATCTAAAATAAATATATTATGTCATATGTAATTCTATACTTGAATATGCATCGATTGGGCGGTTGTGCCAAAACGATTTTGGATCCCCTGGAAAAAGCACAGAAATAAGAATCACCCTTAAAAAACCATTAAGATTATTCAAAGAAATGCAAGTTTTTTTTATTTTATTTTTTTTATTTTTATATGAATCCCGCACAAGAGTCCCAAACTGCTCCCAACGTCTGGAGCCAGTGAGACTATGGCATTCCCAATTGGGGAATGTTGTGAGGCTGAAGGTATTGGGGAGGGGAAGGAGAAGGGGAAGAGGAAGGTGGGGAATACCTGGCTATTCAGATCTGTCACCAAACACGGCTAAAAGCCATTTCAAGCAACGTTTCAATTCTGAATGGTGGTCTTTCACCAGGGCGATACAGAGAGTATCTTCCACTCTGGAACGTGCGCAAATATACTATATATTATTTTAAATGAATTAATTGTGAAACAACACAAATTAATTAAATACAAATTACTTGCGCACGCCGGGATTTGAACCCGCGACCTTCGGATTCGTAGTCGAGAGCCTTACCCCTCGACCATGGATGCCGTCTTGATGTCAGACAACTGTATATCATAAAAATTGTATTGCACGCACATAAACAACGTCACCAGTACTCATCTATCGATCACCTTCACATCACAATAGTTTCAACAACCATGACATCCCTTGCTCAAAGACAATTTTCGTAAAATTGTAACATCATATCAAATACATGGGAAAAGCACAAACGTCCCGTGTAAACTGATCAATGTTTGGACATTCCCTTTGAGTGTCGTCGTCGGCTTATAAAGCTGAGGGATACGTAACTCAATCTTATCAATATTACTCGATAATATTATCTTTTTTTTAGCACTCAATTTTAAACGCATTTTTTCTTTATAGCACCAACCACATCAAACACATATACATAATTGTTTACATTATAATATTTGTTTTTCTCATCTCTGTATAAGTACTTAACTATTATACTATTCTCAAATTTTCCGATGTACGTAAATGATTAATCTATCCTTTTTTTTCTTATCTCCTTGAACTTAAGTATTATTC